>WEKX01019047.1:386983-451626 GCA_013390025.1 Pitta sordida
GGGGTGAGTGGCGGGCCTGAGCCCTCCCGGGGGGGGGTTCCGGGAACGCGTCCCCCGTCCCCTGCCTTGTCCCCCCGGACCCGCGGGCTCTCGGTGGCGGGGCGGGCACTGAGGGCTCCGTCTCTGGGCTGTGGCACCCCACATGCGCCGCCAGTGCGGGGAGGTGTCAGCGTGTAATTAGGGGTAAAGTGATCAAAGGTGACTCCAAATCCACTCTCGGCTGGTTTAATTATGGCCCTGCCTCTGTGAGAGTGCGGGAGCCATAGAACAGGTCGCTGTGGGTTCGTGTCGCTGCCCAGTTCCCGGAGGTGGGTCGGGCTGCTCGGGCCGCCTGTGCCCGGACCTGATTCTCCTTTAACGCAGTTGTTCAGTCGGAGGGGCAGAGTTACAGCCCCCCTGAGGGTGTGTTCCCCTGTGTTATAGTGGGACTTTTTAAAAAGAGATTTGTGATCAAGAATGTCTTGTTCTTAGTGTGTTACTGGAGAAGTTTCGTCATCCTCTGGTCAGAGCAGTGATGAAAAAAATTCTGCTGTATTATTAAAAGTCTCCTGGTTATTAATGGTGGAGTCATTCGGGTTGGAAGAGATCATCCAGTCCAAACGTCAGACATGAGTTGATATTTAACTCCAGTGTTTGCAGTTACTGGAGTTTCCCGTCTTGTGTTCCCGGGGTACTTTGTGTGTTCGAGTTGTTGTGTGTTTTCTCCCTGTGGCTGCACAAGGAGCCGAGGTTTCTTCCCCCCAGCTGGGGGTTAAAATTTGTGCATTAATATCTTGCCCTTGAAATGCCACCTGCTGCCCCAGATATTTGGGGGCACTGGGCTGGGCCACCTCTGAACGAGGTGATCTCTGTTTATTTAATGACAGGATCGTGTCAGTCACGAAAAATGCCCCCTTAATGTCAGTTTGAAGCAGGTTTAAAACTACTTACGTCTGAAATATCCAAGTCGTTGAACTAAACAGAACATTTACAGTGTAATTGTGGTGTTCAGTCTTACCAGCAGGGATGGTGAGTGATGGTGGTGGTAGAAGTTATCTTCCTCTTTTGCTTGCAGGGCTCCCCAGTGAAACACTTGGAGATGATTGGAAGTAGAGCTGTGTCTCAGCCAATGTGCTTTTGGTGGTTTTATTAGGTATAGTAGCAGTTCTCTCCTTGACTGCTTTTAAAACATGTAGAATAAATAGAACTACAAGAGTTTTCTCTAGTATTTGCTTGCCAAGAGGTCCCCAGGTATTTAATTTCATGTTGAGTGAGGAAGGAGTCTTTCTGCACTGACCAACCGTAGCTGAATTAGGAAAAATCACTTATTTCACTCACTTGAGGTAGTAGAGGGCCTGTTACTGATACTCAGATATTAAAGTGTGGTGTGTTAAAGGCCATTGGGAAACAGGCCACTAATGCTTTTTCTTTCTTCTTTTTTTTTTTTTTTAAAGAAATCAAGTGCTTGAAATGTTTGATCATGCATATAGCAATTATATGGTAAGTAAAAGGTTATATTTTATATGGTTTGTTGTTTGTTGCTGACCTGGGAGAGAAATTATCTTGGAGTGCATGACATTCTAGAGAAATCCCTGGGAGGGAAGGAGGAGTGAGAACAAAGCTGGAATAGATAACAGCCCATGGACAGATGTTCCTGTCAGGAGGGCTGGGATGGCCTGGAGTGGGAACTTGGAATTGCCTGTGGTTACTCTCCTAGTCCCTGCCTGATCTTCCTCAAGCCAGTTTATCTCACAGCTCTCATCTTTAAATAAAGCATTTGGTTAAAAATTCCAGACTCCTAAAACAATGAGGAAAAGGAAGCTCAAGAAGAGCTGTCTATAGCCATCAGGTCTTGGAGATCTAATTAATCTTACTCCTTTTTTAGGTAAAAATTCCACTCTAACCCACCTTGAAATAGCTTGCTTCACAAAAAGCTTGAAAATAAAGAATTACACAGAGTGGACTTGCCTCAGGTCATAGTCAGCCTCACACTTCTGAGGAGAACCTGTGGATGTGGCTGAGATAAATACAGAACAAGCTTCTCACTGCCTTGACAGTGACACTGTTGCATGTTTTTTGTGGCTGTTGCAGAAACCCCTCTCAAGTTGCACCAGTTCCTGCAGCACAAACCACTGTCCCCTGGCAGCATCTTGCCACGTGGCCCAGTTTGTGTGTCATGGTTTAACACTTCAGGATGTAAAACCAGCTTAAAACCTTGGCAGTTACGAGTTTAAAGAGCACAGGAGAGGTCCAGGCCTCTGGAGCAGATAGAAGGAGCGTGGTGTGTCCTTTTACCTTCAGCTCCATAATTTTGCCACCTTTAGTGTTTTTGGTGGGAATTTGGAACTTGATAGTTGGGACCTACTGCCATGAAAAGCACTTGGCTTGGGTTTCCCAAGGAAAAAACCATGGATTTGGCAAGGTGGGCTAAAACTCTACAGGGATTTGTGCTCCTGCTGTTCACAGTGATAAATAGGCAAGAAAATTCAAGTTGGCAGAGAAGAGTAACTTCAGCCATCCTGGAAACTTCGAGGCCAAAAGGATGTTTACCTGCCACGTATGCTGGGGCACAGAGCAAACAGAAATGGGACTTGCTTGTTTAAAGCTGAAGGAAAGATTAGGGCAGCAGACTTGACTCTGACAGCAAGACAATGAAGTACTTTTGCAGGTGCTTTTGAAAGAACCAGCTGAGAAGTTTTGGGTTTCTGTTTCTATTAATGTGGATTTCAGTCATGTGTGTTTAAAAGACTGAAAATTCGAGGGAAATTCCCTTGTCTTTTTTTTTTTTCTCAGTTGTTAACAAGCTGCTGGTTTTGGGGTTTTTTCCCCTAGTCCTTCAACAATATTTGTAATATTGAGGATATTTCTTTTCTTGACTGTTAGATAGAACATGTGAAAATGGCACACTTGAGGCCAGGGGCAAATTGGGAAATCACTTGATCCGAGTAGCCTCTCCTGCTCTGGACAGAGAATTAAGTGAAGTTTTATTTTTTGAAGTGTTTCTAGTCCTTTATAATTTTGTAAAACTAAAAGTCCATTTTCTCCAGATTGTTTCTAACCCCCTCTCTCCATAATTTGAGCCAGAGGTCTCAGTTTTGGCCTTGTTTTTGTGGTGTACTTCAATCTGTTTTTCTGCACACTTTGCAGGGATGTTCAGAAACATCTGAGCCCTGTTCAGCTGATCTAGATTCTGCCTTTTGTAGTTGAACTTGAGGAGAACAAAGAGTAGTGCAGAGACCTAAACACTCAGGAGGGTGGTATACACAGAAACAAACCATCAGTTTCAAAAGAAGTTGCTGTTTATTTGTGGAGGAATGTTCCTTTTTCCCCCTCTTTATTTCGTGTTTGAATACAGATTATTTTTGTCCCGTATATTTAGAAATACTTTGTTTATGTTTACTTGCAGTTTCAGTGCAGTAATTGAAGTTTTTTATCCTGCCACATGTTAGTTCTCCACTAAAATTGAAGCAGGAGAGCTCAGCACAGCAGCTTCCTGAGGAAATCCAGAGAGAAGCTCCATCCCAGATAATTTGCCTTGGGCTCCTAATGGAGAGGCAATTTCCTGCGTGTTTATTGGAATTAGATATGTTTAAGATTCACCTTCATTAATGTCAGTTTTGTGTTTGTTACACCTCTTAGTGTCAGTTCTATTTGTAAAAGCCACCCTGGGGGTCCTGCTGGACACCAAGTTGCCCGTGAGGCCGCTCAGGCAGCTGATGGAATCCTGGGAGAACTTTGGCAGCAGGTCAGGGAGGTGATCCTGCCCCTCTGCTCACGCTGGGGAGGCCACACACACCTGGAGTCTGCAATTCCTGAGATGAGAAGGACATGGACACAGTGAACAGAGCCCACAGGCCATAAACATGGACAGGCTGGAGCTGGGGCTGCTCAGCCTGGTGGAGAGAAAGCTCCAGGGAGTTCCAGAAGGGAGACTGTTCAGGAAGTCAGAGCCAAGCTCTCTCTGAACATCAGGGGGGTGATGGGATCTCCTTCCTTGGAGGTGTGGGCACAGTCCTGGGCAGCTGGGTCTGAGTGGAGGGTTGGACAGGAGGAGCTGCAGAGGTGTGTGGTTGGCAGCACAGAGCTGGGGTGCTGGCAGGGAGCAGTGTCACCCATTCCCTTGTTTGTTCCCTGCAGGAACACGCCTATCCCGCCGATGAGCTCATGCCTTTAACCTGTCGTGGACGAGTCCGGGGCCAGGAACCAAGCCGAGGGGACGTGGATGATGCCTTGGGAAAGTTAGTGTTTGGAAGGGTTACTGGCTCCTCTGAGCAGCTCTAAGCACCATTTGCAGCCCATAAAAATTGTTTGTTCACTTGACATGAGCACAGCTTACACTGGGGAGAAATCCTTTGGTTGTTTCCTCCCCAAAGTTCAGTGCTGTAAAATGAGAATTGACCAGGAAATGAGATCCAAAGGGAATTTTGGGGGGTGTCCTGTGCAGGGCCAGGGGTTGCACTTGATGATCCTGGTGGATCCCTTCCAACTCAGCAGATCCTGTTAATTTAGGATCATGTTTTTAAACAGTTTTCCATAGGAAAGCCTTCCAAATGTGAGCTGAGATTTATGATATTAGTAACAGAGGCCATGAGGGTTAATTAAGAGCTGAACAATAAACTGTTATCCTCCATGCTGGCCTTGTAAGTGATACTGGAAATGCTTTTTTTAAAAAAGTAGTCAAATGATTGTCATGTGTATGGTGGCCTGAGGGCTTTGCCAAAGCATCAAACATTGTTTCGGACGTGGAATTACTTTATATTCTTTATTTTAAGGTAGCTTGTAATAGAAAGTACTCCTCCTCTGGACAGAAAAATGGAGATTTAAGGTCTCTTTTTCTCCATGTTAAATCAAAGACAAACTTGACTTACTCCAGTTGTGGTTGTAACCAATTCCTTTATATGTGTGCAGTTTATAGAGGCAATAATTAATTACAAATAACTGATGGTTTTATTTATTGGTGTCACTGCTCAGTGTCCCTCAGCAGAAAAGGGTTAATAAGGGCTGAAGTCCTTGTCTTAAATCCCTCTACTTGTCTCAGTTTGGGTTATTTCTTTATGTACAGGAGTCCCTTAGTCTAGAACTTTCCATTTAACCCTGCTGTTTTGGAGGCATTGGCGGATAAAGCCTCTGAACAAAAAGTGTCAGCCTGGCTGTGGACCCTGCTGAAGTAGTTCTTTATTTTAAAGCAAACCAAGTAAATCAGTTATTTTATGAACAGTTTCTGTAGGAGAAGTTCAGCTCGGATCTCAGTGTTCTCTTAGTTTGATCTCAATGTTTTTTCTTTCTTTGAAAACCAAAGGCAAAGGCTGGATGAAGGTTTCAAACTATTTGACTGGGTTTCTTACTAGATTTGATTTGAGATCATTAACAAAAATTAAATTTGTTTACAAGAAGTTAGAAAGCTTGGCAGTAAATAAAGGTGTCTGCAATCATAGATTCTTTCAAGTCAACTCCTACTGTGGTCACTAATCAAGAGAAGAAACTTAGAAAGCTCTTCTGATATTAAAATTATTGGATACAACTAATTTTTCAGAACCATTGGTCTGTGAGGATTTAGTTTCTTCCACAGTATTGGTTAAAATGATTGGTGAAAATGATTTCATTTCTACGCCTGCAGGTCTGTAGTAAATCTGTTTTAAATTTTCCTTCACAGGTTTTCACTGACCTTGATTGATACCTTGGACACTCTTGTGGTAAGGACACCTCTTAACACCACTCACTAGTTCATGTTTTTATATTTTGTGTACATTTGGTGGATGAATTTGGGTGCGCTTTAAGGTGCATAAACAGCCTGTGACTGTATTAGTTACGTTGGAACTTAACACCCGCTTCCATTTGTGTTCCAGGTGTTAAATAAAACCAAAGAGTTTGAAGAGGCTGTAAAAAAAGTAATAAAGGATGTTAATTTAGATAATGACATAGTTGTGTCTGTCTTTGAAACCAACATCAGAGTCCTTGGGTGAGTACCTTTTATTTCCAAACCCTTAGCAAGGTGGGGTTTAGCTGAATGTCCTTAGGCCAGACCTTTCCTGGGCTGTTCCACAGCATTTGGTTTAAGATGGGAGGCAGGACTGGCTGCAGTGGCCCTGGACCAAGCTGACCCTGCAGGAGCAGCTTTGCTGATTTCCAATAGCTCTGAGTGCTGAGGTAACACAGGCTGACAAGTGACTGTCCAATATCTGGTTTAACTGATCTCAGTACTTGGGTAATTATTTTGAGACCTCTGGTGCTCAGTGCAAGATCAGAGCACGTAATTTGAAGTTACTGTGTGCAGTTGTAGAGGTGGTGGTGGTTATTCCTGGCTGATACAATGAAGCAGTGATTCCCCTGGGAATTGATAAACAATAGGAATAGCCTCCAAAGCTCCTTGATTGTAAAGGATATTGCATCAGCAATCTGAAAACTCAGGCTGTGTGAGTACAGCACAGTTGTGTGCATGGTCATTGCATTGCATGAACCTTTGCTTTGCTGTTCAGGTCTTGAGATGGGGCTCATTTTTTGTGTTCAGAGGTCTCCTAGGTGGGCATTCCGTGGCCATTATGCTGAAAGAAAAAGGTGAATATATGCAGTGGTACAATGGGGAGCTCCTGCACATGGCAAAGGAACTGGGCTACAAGCTTTTACCTGCCTTCAACACCACCAGTGGGCTCCCTTACCCCAGGGTAAGTTCTCTGCTTCCCCTGATCCAGCACTACTGGGCTTGTTTGGGTGGCATCTCTTGTGTCCAGAATAATTTCTGTATTTATTAAGTGCCTGGGAAATGAAAAGCTGAGAAAGGGATAGTGAGACACTTGCAGAGCTCTGAGTTCTTGCTTTGCTGGTAAATGAATTGCTAGAATTAGATTTTCAGGGGATTTTCTCTTGGCAACAGGTCCTTGTTTGGGAGGGTTGAGTATTTTGGGTACTTCTGGCTAATTTTCTGTGCATGTCTGAGGTGAGAGCAGGTGGCAGAAGCAGAACAAAACTGAAGAGGGCTGTGTGTTGTTTTTTCTTGTCTTTACAAAAAGCTACAGATTGCTGTGCAATCACAGGAGCGCAAAAATGAAGATGGTAATCTCTAATTTCTCCTAGGTTAACTTGAAATTTGGTGTAAGACACCCAGAGGCAAGAACAGGAACAGAGACTGACACCTGTACAGCTTGTGCTGGGACCTTGATCCTGGAGTTTGCAGCTTTGAGCAGGTTCACAGGAACATCTATATTTGAGGTTTGCTTTCCATGATACCTTTTTTTAATTTTAATTAGGTGTTCTTTAGTGTTCTGTTACATTTCTGTGATTTTGAAATGCTTAGTCCTTAAAATGCAGCTTAAAATAATTAAACCCCACACTTGTGTGGTGTCACTGAGCATGTGCAAGACCTACCAAAGGGTGTATTATCAGCAGAAAGGTGAATGAAAATCCTTGCAGGTGTCTGGTGCAACCTCCATCTGATTAAAAAAAAAAAAAAAAAGGCAAGCTCTATTTCAGATTAGAATTTTTTCAATCTTTTCATTTCCTGTCATGGATCCCAGTGGAGGCAGAACTGGGTCCCCTAAAATCCCATGCACACCTTTGGTGTTTGAAGTCATTTTAGTGGAATAGATGTTAAATTCAAGTTGGTTTTGTGTATATAAAGAATGTGCATAATGAGAGTAACAGTGAGCAGGAGCTGCTGCTCCACCTTGAGATGTCTGAAAGAACACGGGGTTTTGATTCTAAGGATTTTATATTTCTTGAAATGTTTTCATTAGGTTACACTTGTCCCATCATTTCAGAGTAGAAGAATGTTTGACTTGTGTATTTGCCAATAGTTGTGGAGCCAAGAGCCATCTTTCTGTTTGGCAGTTAAATGACTTTATCAAACGTGGGCTGAACATTGTGCTAGTTAAGTGCAATAGTGAATTCTCTAATGGCTTCATTTCAGTGGACAAAAGCATACCAGTCGTTGCTGTGTGTTTATCCTATTGCCTTTTCTGCTGTTGTGGCAGGAATATGCCCGGAAAGCTCTGGATTTCATCTGGGAGAAGAGGCAGCGCAGCAGCAACTTGGTGGGAGTTACAATTAACATCCACACTGGAGACTGGGTCCGAAAAGGTGGGTGGTGTTCTGACTCAGGGAGCACGGGGGGATTGGGGCAAGGAAAATCTCCTCCCACCCCCCAGGGCACTTATCTATCCTAAATAAAAATAGTCATGGGATTGACAAGTGGAGTCACATCATCCCATTGCTGGATAAATGGCTACACCAAAGCCTGGCTTGGCTTTGAGGGGTGTTTTGGAAGATAAGTTAGTTTTATCCACTGCAGAATGCTTCCTGATTCACTTTAATTCCAAGAGAGGAATGCCTTGGAGTGAATTTTCAGAGGTTTTACTCCAAATACATAGGAAAAATATAAATAGGAGCAGAGAAGGGATTTCCTGTGAGGGAGGTGAGCCAGCTGGCTGCAGTGCATGTCGCTGTTACTTTGTGCACTGGGATTGCAGAGTTTGGGCTTGGACACCCTTCATCCACCTGTGCCTTAATTCTACTGACAGGAGCCTTTCCCTTTTCCTGGAAGGGCCTTTAAAATCAAAATGTACAATTCTGGAAAATCCCCCTGTATCTGCTTAAAGTAAAGCCACCTTTTCATTTCCTCCTGTTTCTAGATAGTGGAGTTGGAGCGGGAATAGATTCATATTATGAATATTTGTTGAAAGCCTACGTGTTGCTGGGAGATGACAGTTTCCTGGAAAGGTTTAACACGGTAAGTTAACTCCTTGCTCAGGTTGGGGCTGTCTCTAAGACAGATTTAAGGTGAATTTTGTTGTCAGCTGCTGGCCTGGAAAGCCTTTGAAGAGATCTTCGGCAGAATTGCTGTGACTTCTGCCATGTTTAGTGCCAGCTCTTTTTACCACGAGTTTTTGCTGATCTTGGGTGATTAACTGTGACCTGAGTAGTTATTTTAACTCTATCCAGTAAAAATCAGAACCTTCTCGACCTTTCTCCATGTTTCCAGTACAGGATAATCTTTATTTCAGGATCATTTTGGAGAGTTTAATGCTGCAAATGTTTCTGTAAAACAGTGTGAGGGTACAACTTCTGTCCTGCAGCAGCCAAAAAGATCTGAAAATCCCAGCCTGGGTCTTGCTTTGCACTGCAGACAACACATGTGGGCTGCTAAATTCATGTGATTGCTTTGCAGCTTTGTCAGCGTCATTATTTCATAAAAATATTATTTCTTTTGAAAACAGCAACATCCACTAAAACCATCTTGAGTTTTATATCTTACATTTCTTACATTAAAATCTGTGTAATTCAGTAGCTAAAGGCCTGTTGTAACACTTCAGGCACGATGATTATTTCATGTTCCTCAAGTGCAGCCACCGTTATTGTGTTTCCCTTGACTTACCCCTATTAAGTATCTCAGTTTGTGCTTGTTATTCCACCTCCAGAAATGCAGAGAGGCATTTGCCTTGGGTAGTATGGGATTGGAAGTCACAAGGTGGCATGTGAGCTCATGGGTTTTGAAGTTCTGAGCCATCAAGTCCAGCTGCTTTGTTGGGTTTTTTCCCCCTCCTTTTCCTCCTGAGGTCACTTGTTTTGGAATTCCCTTTCAATTCAATGTCAGCTTTGTTTAGGGTGGCCTTAAGAATTCAGCCTGAACAAATGTGCCTGAAGTGTGATAGTTGTTCATCCCATGGCTGCTGACTACACTTTGTAAATGTGTGTTACTTGGAAAATGTGCTGAGTTTGGCATGTGGAACATGTGATTTTCAGGATTTATTACATTTTTTTTTTAGTTTGCAAAATTAGAAAGTACTGTGCTGATAATTGGGGAATGTAGGCACTGGTTCTTCCGTGGAAATAAAATGCCAGCTTGGTGCTGTGGGTCAGTTTTGGGAGTTTTGGTAATCCCAACTCCTGTTTCTGCTGATGTTTGGCAGCACTACGATGCCATAATGAGGTACATCAGCCAACCACCTCTTCTTCTGGATGTTCATATCCATAAACCAATGTTAAATGCCCGGACCTGGATGGATTCTTTGCTTGCTTTCTTCCCTGGGTTGCAGGTAAGCTTTTAAAACCATGTGAAATGATTAACTGGGCTGGATCTATGATGTTCGGGACAAGGTTAGGAATTTGGTTTTCAGAAACACTAGATGAGGATCCCTGGGTGTGTCCAAGGCCAGGCTGGAGGGAGGTTGGAACAGTCTGGGATAGTGGAAGGTGTCCCTGCCCATGACTTAAGAGGTTGAAGGTCCCTTCCAGGCCAAAGCTTCCTGTGATTCCATGATTTCTGAACTGACTTCTCCTGTCACTGCATTGCTGTGGTGCCTTTCTGGCCACTTTTCTTGAGTATCAAGAAAAGGATGTCCATAGGATTTCCTTCCTTCACTCCTGGTCATGAAAACACTGACATAAAGCTGCCTTTCTGGTAGGATGGTGGCAAATTTCCCAGTTAGTGTGCCATTTACACCTTCAAATCAAACTAAATCGCATTTCCACCCCAGTGCTGTGTAGGTGACAGGTCCTTGTTCTAAATGAGCAATGACAATCTTCATGGGTTTGCCAATTTTGCTTAAAAAGCTCTTACTGAATTTTTGTGAGTGAGAATTCCAGGATGCAGTGGTTGGTCTGTAGCTCTACACAGTGAGTGTGCTCAGTTCTGAATGTTCTTACTGTGGCTGGTTCATTAGTGCTAATTTTCTTATCTCATTTTAGGTGTTGAAGGGCGATATCAGACCTGCAATTGAAACTCATGAGATGCTGTATCAGGTTATAAAGAAGCATAACTTCCTTCCAGAGGTGAGGCCGTGGGTTTTTGCTCGTCTAAACTGATTTTTACCTTAATTTGCAATAGCAGTAGGTTTGTGTATAATAAAAATATAACCCAAAATATAATAACCCAAAGCTTATTTCCTCAGCATTGCTGTGTGATTTGCAGTTCAGCCTGTATGGCAGGTGTGCTTTGGCTATGAAATATTTCTCCTCTGGCTGTGCTGTAACTAACACAGCAATGGGGAGCTGCTGCTCTTCAGGATTGCTTAGACTTCATATTTCAGTCTTTCCAACTTCATTATGCAGAGCTTGTGTACTCACATGTAGTGGTGCTTAGCACTGATGCTAAAGATCACAGTCACCTTTATTCACCCAGGGAGGGAATTGTTCGGAGAGAATGTCCCGAAATGTTGCGTCATGTGTCCTTGAAAGTCAGGACACAAACTTATGCAGATGCTGCAAGTGTGAATTGTGCCCAGAGGAGCTTGTGTTTACCTGCTGAGCTTCTGACTGCAGCTGTAATGCTGGCTTTGCTCTGCTGTGAGCTGATTTCTGCTGGGGAGCATTTTAATTAACAGCACGTTCACCTGATGTGGTTATGGAGAGCAGAGTGTTCTCTCAGCTCTGCAATCAGGGTTTTCTGAGTGCTTTTAAAATGCTTTGGCCCCTTGTGGTTCTTTGGGGTTGGGGTTTTTTTTGTGTTTTATGGAGAAAACTCTGAGAGGTCAGTTGGTTTTATTTAACTCTTCAGAAAAGACCTAGTTTAAAGCTTTTTGTGAAGTAGTAGGGAATGTATGACAGGAATTGCTTTCCCCAGTGCATATTAAGAGTGGAGGTTTTTAGGTACCTGTGATATTAATGTAGTAACAGCTGTTTAACCATCTGTCAGTTTGAACTGCTCTGGATGTCAGGTGGAGGAATGTTTGCAGAATGCTCTTTATCAAAGCTCGGATGTTTCCACAGTTAACAAAAGATTCAGAATAAACCTGGGGTTGGTTTTCACTCTGGCCTTTATTTTTCTGTCCTTTTTCACCCTCAGGCTTTCACAACAGACTTCAGAGTTCACTGGGCTCAGCACCCTCTCAGGCCCGAATTTGCTGAAAGCACTTACTTCTTGTACAAGGTACATTGATTGTCACAAATCCTTCCAGGAGTTTTGGGTTAAATCTCCACCACTGGAGTGGACCCACATTGTTAAAGATTGTATTGAGGTGTTGCTGATCTCTTTTGAAAGGAGCAAAAGCCATTTGTCCCTCCCAGAGAAGAGCAGTGCCTGAACATTTCTGTATTTCCATGTCCTTCCCTGCATATCCAGAAAGTGCAGCAGTGTCTCTGAATGTCTCCTGGGATTGTTTAGTACTATCATTAATAAATGAGACTCTTTTACAGGCTACTGGAGACCCTTATTACCTGGATGTAGGGAAAACACTCATTGAAAACTTGAACAAATATGCCAGAGTCCCCTGTGGCTTCGCTGCAATGAAGGATGTTCGGACAGGCAGCCATGAAGACAGGTAAAAGTTCCCACCAGTAGGTTTTTTTCATATAAAAATACACCAAAAAAATCCAATTACTCCTTTTTTGTGATTGAATTAATTGATTTTTGAGTAGCTGTCAGTCTTCAGTTTGATAACCAAGTCATAAATTACCCGTTTGTCACAGGCTATAAACTGTTTCAATACTTTAATAGTTTGTGCCATGAGAATATTTTTAGTTTAATAATGTGTTATTTGTCTCAGAGCAATGGATGAATTACTCTCAAACAAAATATACTTCAAATCTGGAAGTTTGTAAGATTTATTTGTTTTTTTCTGTAATTCTCTTTTGTGCTGAACATGCTGAATCATTTCCCTCCAAACAGTCTCTTCCAAGTGGAAGAAACGCTGATGGAATTACGTTCCCCAGTAACAATCCTACATTCCTAAATGTAGGAATATTTATTTTCCTGATGTTTTAGAACTAAGGAGATTTCCCTAAACGACTTTTTTTCCCCTCACAGAATGGACTCCTTCTTTCTGGCTGAGATGTTTAAATATCTTTACCTGCTGTTTGCTGATAAGGAAGACATGATTTTTGACATTGAAGATTACATCTTCACAACAGAAGCTCATCTGTTACCACTTTGGCTCTCCACTACAAACCAAAGCATCTCAAAAAAAAATACAGTATGTAACACCTCAAATCTGGATCACTTGCAGTGGTGCTTTGAAGCAGTTCTTGGATTTGTATCTCTCTTTTTAACTTCACAATAATTCCTGCATCAGAGGAAAAGGCTCATGTTGTGTGTCCTGGAGAAATCTTAGAGCTTTTATGGGCAGTGACAAATTATTAATTATTGGATCTTCATGTCTGACGTTGTAATATATGAAATGTATCATGATTTGCCATGGAGTTTTGCAGCTGGAGGCTGGTTTGTAAACTGTGCAGCAGTATTTTATGTAACTTTTATCCCTAGTCAGACAATTTGATAGTTTTGAGTCAGGATCCTCTGGCCTAACTTGGGAATGTTCTCCTGAGAAGCACAAATGTTAATAAAAGGCCAGGAAAGAAGGTAAATTATTCAAATGCAATTTTCTTAAACTCTTTAATGGGCATAATACAAGAGGGGAAAAACCCATTGCAAATGGTGTGCAGTGGGTAACAGGCTGTGATGTTGGATGTGTTACTCTTTCATGGAGTTTTATCCCAATGAATGGAATGTGTGAATTATTTTTAACATAAACACGGTGCTGTTGAGACCAACTGTGTGTGAGAGAGTTGTACTATCAACCCAACATCCTGTTTGTGTTTGTCCTCAGGAGCAGGAAAGGTCATGTTTCATATCCCTCTAACTCCAGTTTAAAGGAGCCTTGAAATACTTGATTTTTAATCTGTTGCAAACAAGAGCGGTGGGTTTTTTCCTCCAAATAGATAAATACTACATTAATTTTTCTGGGTGAGAAGGTGAACTTGGTTATCTGAGCAGTTATTTGCAAAGCTGAGGCCAGGCTAAATCTGGCTGCAAACCACCAGGCATGTTCCACGTGGTTTCACATGTTACGAACCAGCAATTTGTGCAGCTTTCCTGAAAATAGAAATTGTTTGAATTATATATAGTTCAGCCTTGCAAGTCTCTGTGGCCCCTGAGGAGGAGAATCTTTGCTTCCTGTGAAAAGGTGGGACGTTTTGGGGAACACAAAGCAGGGCTTACCCAGGGGGTAATGGGGATATATTGATTTCCTTGATACAAAAAATATAACCTGTGTTTTATTAAAGTGTGTCTTTCCTTTTAGACCACAGAGTACATGGAGCTGGATGACAGCAACTTTGACTGGACCTGTCCCAACACCCAGATCCTTTTCCCAAATGACCCAATGTTTGCTCAGAGTATTCGGGAGCCTCTGAAAAATGTGGTGGATAAGAGCTGTCCCCGGGGCATTTCCAGAGTGTAAGATGAGTATTTCCTGTCTGGTTGCAGCACAGGAGGGAGTGGAATAGGGTCTGTTAGACATGGAAGGAGAAATGGGGGGCACAGGAGCTTGGGATCCTTTGGGAATGGATTCCTAGTTAACAGGGAGAATCAGCTGGGTTTTCTCTGGCATCAGCAGCAAGACTTGGTTCGTTCCCAGCAGGAATTAGCAAGTCTTCCAAAGCCAAAGGAGCTTAATGAGCCACATACCTGGGTTACAATTCCCACTTGGAGTATTACAGGAAGGATGTGCCTCTGGGTTGTAAAATTAATTTCTGCAGTCTCTTGAGCAGTTCTGCAGCTCTTTGTAGAGGCAAATCTTGCTGCCATATGTAACTACAGCTCTTCTGAGGAACTTGGGACTTCTAAAGCTGAGGCAGTTTATCTTTCTGGCCACCTCTGAGTTTTATACCTCACGAGTAAAACTGAGTAGCAACTGTGTGAGTAGAACTGGGCTTAGTCAGCCTTAGAATAATGCACGCTGTTAAGAAACGAGAGCATGTGGCAGTTCTGTTACCAGTGTTGTGGGGTGGATTTTGCACTATAAAATCATTGATAATATTGACAACTTTTTCAACAAGGTGGCTTGATTGAGAAGTGCCATTCTACTCTGTTAGTCCAAAGAATTCTAGTCTTGTGCTGGTAGGGATAATGTGAGAGTCCTCTTTCAAGAATAACCTGGTGTTTCAAGCTTTGGTCTCTGATACCTTTTGGCAGGGAAGAGAGTTTGGGAAGTGGCCCAAAACCACCGTTGAGAGCCAGAGATTTCATGGCCAGTAATCCTGAGCACTTGGAGATCCTGAAGAAGATGGGAGTCAGTTTGATCCACCTGAAGGATGGCAGAGTGCAGCTGGTGCAGCATGCAGTGCAGGTAAGGCCTGACAGCACTTCAGTTTTTAGGCATTTCAGCAAAATCCCACTGGCAGTGATATTGGACCCTGGGAGCTTGAGGAGGAGCAGCCCCACTCTGGGAGCAGGAGGCACATGAGCTGTATGTAGCAGCCTGCTGCTTGGTAATATTTGACCTCAGCAAGACTTTTAACTAATCTTGCATCAAATTAGGTGGAGGCTGTTCATGGTAAAGCAGTGTAGCCCACAACACCTTAGCTGAAAGCACTGCTTTCAGTCCATTTCTTTAGGAGGTCTATATATTTATGTATTTTCAGGTGCCAGACCTCCTTTGCAGTGATGAATGAGTGGCAACTAGCCACTCTACCTGAAAGTCCTTTATAGCAGTGGCCCAAGCAAACATAACTTCAATTTCTTCTCCCCCAAGTTTCGAATATTTAAGATAAAGCTGTTTCTTCTTGACTCCGCAGGCAGCAAGTTCCCTGGATGCTGAGGATGGCTTACGGTTCATGCAGGAGATGATTGAACTCTCCAGCCAGCAGCAGAAAGAGCAGCAGCTCCCTCCTCGTGCTGTTCAGATTGTTTCCCATCCCTTCTTTGGCAGAGTGGTCCTGACTGCTGGGCCGGCACAGTTTGGGATGGACTTATCCAAACACAAAGCAGGGGTGTGTAAGATGTGTGGGACAGCTGTGCCCTCCCTTAGCTACATAAGCCTCAGTTTCACAGGTAGAGAATGATCAGTTAATTGTTTAATTGACAGGGCCCAGCAGCAACAATGTAACAATGACAGCAGTTAGAGAAGCTCCTGAGCCGTCAGTCATGGCTTAGGATTTCAAATGCAGGCACAGGGTGACTTCTGAAACATTCATACAACCTGTAGGATGTGGCTCAAAGGGAGTTTTTCCTCCCATGTCAACCAGGGGCTGCAGAAGCCCCTTCAGGGTCAGAGTTTGGCTGTTCTTACACAAACCATCCTAAAATAGGCTGTGTCCAGGTGGAAGAAGAAAATACCAGAGCCAATGTTCCCTTTGGGGAGCAGTAGGAAAACCTGATGGTGTCAGCTGGGTGATTGGCAGCTCCAAGGAGGAATTTTCCAGACTAGCAGCTCACTGCAGAGACAACACTGCCCAGGTGCAGACAAAACACACCAAGTTTCAAAATGAAGTTTTCACTCAGGGATTCTTTTCCCCTCAGGGCTCCAGTGTCAGGGAACAGTTTTGCGGCTGTGACAGGAGGCAACGCTAAATGCAGTGTTTTATCTGAAGAAACAAAAGTACTTGGGAATCTTTGACAGGCTCAAACCTCCTGCTCTCTAACCTAATTCTCTCTTTATTTTTGGGGTTTTTTTCCAAACAGACAAGAGGATTTGTTGCGACAATTAAGCCATATAATGGATGCTCAGAGATCACTAATCCTGAGGCAGTGAAAGAGAAAATTGCTCTGATGCAGAGAGGCCAGTGTATGTTTGCTGAAAAGGCACGGAACATTCAGAAGGCTGGAGCTATAGGAGGCATTGTTATTGGTAAATAAAATTCTGAGTTCTTAATTTGTGTGAATTTAACCTCATTTTACAGATGTGAAGGTCAGGGAAGCTGACAGGCTGCTCAGCTGAGGTGCCAATACTCCAGCACCGAAACTGTGCCTCCAAAAGATGTTTGGAGTTTGGCCCAGTGCAGGAAGTGCAACAAAACAAACTGGGATGGGGGATTTGTCCCTGTTTGTGCAGATGAAAAGGTGTTATTTTAAGGATCACAGAGCTAACTGCTGAGGAAGAATGGGGATACAGCTGGGAAATGGGAAGAAAAACAAGCACACAAGCTGGGGTTTTGCTTTTCCCAGGGAACGTTTGGCCTGGGCAGCAGGAGGCTGCTCCAGTTGTGCAGGTTTATCTAACACAGGTTTGCCTTTCCCTCTGTGTGCCCCTGGCAGATGACAACGAGGGCAGCAGCAGTGACACAGCCCCTCTCTTCCAAATGGCTGGGGATGGGAAGAACACGGATGATATCACCATTCCCATGCTCTTCCTCTTCAACAAGGAAGGAAACATTATCCTGGATGCAATCCGAGAGTACGAGGCTGTGGAGGTGCTGCTGTCTGATAAAGCCAAAGACAGAGGTGAGTTCAGAGGGGATTTATGGGAATCCAGCTCCATCTGTGCTGTGGCACAATGGAAGATGCACAGTAATAACTTGTGCTGCTGCCCAGAGGTGCCCAAGTTTCCAGTTTGAGAGTGGAATTAGAGCTTTATTAAGAAAATCATCATCTGGGATGTATCATCCTCCACTCCCCCCACAAGTTAACACCCAGAAAAGCTGTTCTTGAGTTAAATGTCACTTTGACTAATGAGGAAATGCAGCTTTTTGGATTCTTTTTGAACTCCTTTTGTCATCATCTGCTTTGAAGTGGCATCAGGAGCAGGGGAAGTGATTCCAGTGCCCTACATGGAAAATGCCTCTCCCTTCCCAGGCTCCCCAGTGACATTCCTGGTCCCCAAAAGGAGCAAGACAAGTGTTGAACTATTTTTCCTGTGTAAGGAGAGGTGGTTATCTTGAGAAATGAGGCCGCTGGCCACAGATGTTTTGTGGGTTTTCTTGTATCATACATACAGGGAAATTGCAAGCTGATACATTCCCAGTGCAAGTGTTGGAATATGACAGTAAATTCCAGGTTTTCCTCTGGGAAGCCTTCCTCACAGCATGGCTGTGCCCAAGCAGAGCAGGGAAGAACAAGGATCTCTAGAAAATGGGTCACAGGTTTCTCTTGTGCACATTTCCAAAGGTGACAGGCTGAAGTGTGGGGTTGTTTCTTCCTCTTTACTAATCCCTCCTGTTTGTAACTGACAAAATGCTCTATACAAGGTTCCTGTGAGAATTTATAATCCATGTGTGCTTCTTCCCCCCCTCCTCGTGCTTCCCTTTGGAATCCCAGCAACAATCTTTAAAGGTAAAATGATTCCAAACTACATTATTGATAGCAGTAAGTATCCCATGGCACAAATGGCATTTGCAGTTAAATTCCCTACAAGTCCTGGAGTACCAGGGTGCTGTGACATCAAACTCCAGGGAGCTGGGCATGGTTAAGTGGGCAGCTGTGGGAGAGCTAAACCAGGATTTGGGGTACCTGTGGTGGCTGTTTTGAGGGGGGGGGATGAGGAGGGAGCTCAGCCCTTGGCTCTCCCAAGTGCAGAGTTCAGTGAACTTATCAAACTGTCCAAGTCTTGCTCCGATGTGGGATCCTGGAGGATCTGGGAGTGCTCTAAAATCCAGTGTTAAAGTTCAGTGCAGGCCCTGGCTGTTTAAGACTGGCTTTGACCCACAAGTCACTCAAGTCTAAGGAACCAAAATAAGCCTCACTGTATTGTTTGCCCTCATTTAAAGTGTGTTTCAAGTTCATCCCTCCCCTCCTTGTAAAATCATGTTCCTTAGTAACATTACATTTTCATATCGTTGGAAAATCTGCGCTTCCTTAAAGAAGTAAGGCCAAGGGACATGACCTTGCTTGTGAAATACATAATGAAGTGCTGCATTCCTATGGTTGTTTTAATTTACTTTTTTCTTTTTTCCTTCCCTCTCAAAGACTTGGAAATGGAGAATATGGACCAGAAATTCTCTGAAAACGACTCACATAACCAGAATTCAGAGGAAGCTCCTTCAGGATCTCAGGATGTTGGTGCAGCCCCTGAGGAGCCCCAGGGAGCAGGAGAAGGCTCAGATGTGACAGACCCTGGTTCTTTATCTCCTGCTGACACAGACAGTGCCAGTGTTCCCACTTCCAATCAGGATTCCCACGTCCCTGGGAGCGATGAGGCCAGTGCTCCAGAGCCAGCATGTCCATCAGGGGATGAGCAGCCTCAGGAACAGACCCAGACGGAGCCCAGTCCCAAAGCTCCCTGGGACAGGAACATCCAGCCCATGGAATCCATATTAGCAGACTGGAATGAAGATATAGAAGCATTTGAAATGATGGAGAAGGATGAGCTATGACTTGTATTAGTAACTTATTTGTTAATAAACAAATGGAGACCTCTTTGGGTAGAAGTGAGGCCCTGATATCCCAGCAAACATACTCAGTATTGTGAGGAGCAGCCAGGTGTCCCTGGAAATCCAGCACACGCTCTTGGGTTTAATTTTTCCTGGTTAAAAATGGGAACGTGCAATCAAAGCCTTTGTGCTGGTGCTGGAACCCAGTGAGGGGATGAGCCCAACTTGTGCATTCCAGGCTCCAGAGGACACAGTCCCTGGGGCTCTGGGAAGCAGGAGCTGAGCACAGTGACAAAGCAGGGATGGTTATGGAGGGCAGCTCTGGGAGGCTCGAGGTCACCACTGGCCCCTCTCTGTTCCAGCAGCAGCTGAAACTGTTCCCAGTTGTCCTTCAGGCACAGCTGGGAGCAGCAGGATTTTGTCCTGACATATCAGACGTGTTTCTCAGCCCTCCTTCCACCTGTCACCACTCCAAATGACCACAGTGCCATGTGAGTTTTTCCTTCTGCTCCACTTCCAGATGGAGAAATTGTCCCGGCCAAAGGCAGTGTGGGAGCAGGTTCCATCAGGGACACTGAGCCAAGGCCTCCAGGAAGAGGTGTGGGAAGGAAAAGCTCAAAGTTGAGGCAAAAGTGGACAAGGCAGGTGGTGAGTCCCAACTATTTCCTTTGGCCTCCTGGGCTGAAAAACTCAAATTGACCCTGGGATACAGAATTTAAACTGAAAAGGACACAGAGCTATAACAAACCCTTCCTTTCTCCTAACAGCTTGACTTTGTTCATTCTGTGTGGTGTTTAAGGCAGGGAGAGGCCAGGGCCAGCAGGGAAGGTCGGGTCGATGGCTCAGAGTCCAGGTGTGTTACTCCAGGCTCTGGGGTCGGTGACATCCCCAGGATGAAAAGTGATTTAAACAGGAATGGGGAAGTTTAAACAACGTAGAGACATTTTGATGGTGTCCAAAGAAACTGCCAAAATCTAAGTAACTTGATTTATATAAACAGCTTTTAGTGACTTGTGGTTCAGAGAATTGTTTTATATTAAAGGTTAAATGAACACTGCCTATATGCTGCACCAGGCTGAAAATGAAGGGTTCTAGTCATCATTACAATGGAATAAAGAAACAGCCCCACTCTGAACTGCACCTTTGGTTTAGCTGGTGAAATTCCTTGTGCTGAATATGCAACTGTTCCTTAGCAGAGCCATAGTGTCTGTATTTACACTCCTGCCCAGTGAGCAGAGCCATCCCAGCCCCTGTTGGATCCATGGATCCAGCCACACTTGTTTCCAGAGTCTCCAAATGCACAGGCAGCTCTTGGGGGCAGGGCAGCCCTTCCAAATACCCATCACATCTCCCGGGTGGGAGGGAGCTGAGGAGGGGATGAGCAGTAGTGGAGTAGTGAATAAGTGTCCTTGGAAATTCCAAATGTAGTTGTAATTCTTTTGCACAAATAACTGGAGGTCTGGGATGGGGAGTGGGGCTCGAGGCAGCTGGGCTTTCTGGATTGGGAATGTTTTTATTTCCACTTTCTCCATGTGATTGTTTGGGAGCCTTGTAAGTGTCCTTGGTTCCCTGGAGCCCTGGAAGTGTCTGTGCTCCAGGTGACCTGGCCAGGATCAAACCCATCAGGTGCAGGGCAGAGGTTTTCCCTGGGGGAATTCCTTGGGCCTGTCTCAGTGCCACAGAGGAGCCATTCTGGCCATGGACATGCTCCTCATTCCTGGGAGCTCTTGTGGTGACAACGGTTATTTTTATATTTCTGGTCATTGATGTGTCAGTGCAGCAGCTCAAGGTTTGCTTTTTACTCGCAGATTTAGATGTAGGTGTCAAGTTTTATGAAAATATTAACTTCCCTTGCCATCACCAGCTTATTTTTATTTAACTGCTTTCTCCACACCTATTGCTACAGCAGCAGACATCCCTTTTAAGGGGTTCCCAGTGATCCCAGAACTCCCTGTGGGTTGGATGCAGCGTTTGGGTGGTGGCCTACCTCAGATAACTGTTGCCTCCTTCCTTTGGGGTTGTTTTATTCCCTGTTTCAGTTCTACTTTCCCTTTGAAAACATCACAAGAGCCATAGCTTTGTTTACAGAACTGAGTCAGGTAAGATGGACCTTTTGGGAAAGAGGATTAAATTGGGAAACAGTTTTATTCAGGTTGTTCTCACTTTGTGTTTCCTTAGGAGGACATAGGCTTTAGTTGAACTTGTTCATATCATCCTGGAAGTAATTCAGTTTTCTGTTACTGTCATCATAAAAAGCAGAAAGAATGTATTCACCAAAGCCCACCCTTTTGGAGAGGGGAGTGTTCCTCCCAGGTTTTCTGCCGTCTGCTCCCTTCCTGTGGAATGTTGGTTGTATACAGCATTGATCTGTGTGGGGTTGGGCACTGAGGAGTTCAGGAACTAGCACTTATACCATGCCATGTCATTCAGATCAGCCAATTAACTTCTCATTTGATCTTAATTGTTTACATTTATTGTTTCTTAATGAAGTTTCAGAATGAGCCCAGCTTTGCTCCTCCTCCTGCCGGTGTGTCCCTGCGCAGGGAGCAGTGTGAGGGTCGGGAGGTCAGACCCAGGACATGGAAACCATTCTGGGAATGAAATATTGTACGTGCAGGTTTTATAGGGGTTCTGTTGGGGGGTTTTAGCCCAATTTACAGCTCTGTTTTCTTATGGAAGATGTCTAATACCAGGTGCTGTGACACTGTTGTTGGGTTTTACTCTCTGGTGACAAGTGAGTACAATATTTCCAAGGGCATCTCTGTACTGTGATGTAACAGTCTGGGCTACAATGTACATAATCCCTGTACATAACTGTGTACTTGATTATTACTGATTGTAAAAATTGAATAAAATGTAAATATTCTGGTCCAGCTGTGCTGGATGCTCATTTTGGAATGGTTGTTTGCAGGGGTTTTTAGCAAGTTCTTTGGGAGTCTCACCCATGTTCCCAGAGCCACCCTCAGGGGACGGAGCTGCCACCCTGGAGCAGCCTCACCTTTCCACGGGGAGGTTGGCACACCCAGAGATGAGATTTGTAATTAAAACACCACCTTTCCAGCCTAAAATTGAGAGTGGGTGGGAAAAGCTGTCAGCAACCTGAGCTAATTGTACTATTTCAGCAGCTCTCTGGCTTATTTTTTAAATCCATAAAATACATGTTTTCAAAAGTCCATTTTACTGCTCATTTTCAGTGGAACTGAAAAAAAAATACAAAAAAACCTGGATCACACTTGAGCTATCCTCCAACACCTCTATTCCTACGAGTCCTTCCTCTGTGGAAGTTAGGATGAAGAAAGTTAATTAGAGTAATTAAATTGGAATTCCGAAAATCAGGATCAAGATGCTGGAGCCCTACAGTGCAGTCCCACACCTCCCTGAGCTCTGCCCTTGGAAGCAGAGGGCTGGGCTTGCTCAGAACCAGCACCAATCCTGCACCACCCAGGGTTTATTAAAAATAAAGGGGAAAATCTCTCTCTGAGGAATCTGTGTTCTGGATCCCTGCAGGTTTTATCTCCACCTTGCCAGCTGTGATTCCCAGCTGTTGGAAACTGCAGGTGGGCTCTGCAGAGTCCACAATACGACACAAAAATGAACAGCCAGGGATGCCCTGCCCCTCCCTCTTTCTTTTATACCAAGAAATCAGGACTTTTTAGGTATTTATTCTGGGTTTGAGCAGGTTCCTGGGACACTGCATGGATAATTTATTCCAATAATTGTAGCCATGGCCTGTTGCTCCATTTTCACACCTCAATTTTCCAGTCAGGTCACCTGAGGGTCTTCAGCAGCTCTGACTAAAATTCAGCCTCAGCTGCTGCTGATCCCATCCTTCACCTCAGCCCAGAGCTGCTGATGGCAGGAATCCCATTTTCTTCCAAAGTGCTACATAAAAAGATAACTTTAATAAACATTTCTGGCTGGAATGGGGCCTATGAAACAGGTTTGCTGGGGAAATTCACTCCAGCTGTGAAGCCCCAGCACTGGAGAATTCGTTTGATTAACCCTTTGGTGGGGAGCACAGTGTGACGCCACAGGGGGCAGAGCTGTTCAGGCCAAGATTGTTCCAGAAAGGCTCCTGGTGCTCCTGGTACCCAGGGGTGTTTCTGGGGAGCACTGGGATGGATCACAGTGGGAACTCTTTAGTACAGTGGTAAGTGTCCCCACCTGGCGTGTGGGAGACCTGTGTTCGATTCCCGCCAGGGAGACAGTGTTAAGAGTTGGACTCGATGATCCTTGTGGGTCCCTTCCAACTCAGAATATTCTGTGAATATTCTGTGAACTCCAGGGCTGCCACACCAGCACAGACCTGCTGGCAGCAGTGGAGGGCAGAGAATGAGAAAAACATCCAGAAAACCAGTTCCATCCTCAAAAACCCAGCCCAAAACTCTCTCCTGCGTTTCTCTGCCCTCACTCCAAGGCCACGAGTTGGGAGCACCAGGCTGGGAAGGAGTTGCCAGATCCTGGGCCCAGGGGGATGCTCGGAGCTCTGAGCTGGGACACGGAGCAGCCGCGTGGGTGGGACGAATTCTGGGCTGGTTGTGCTGAATTCGATGCATTTTAGGATTTCCCTGTGGATCTCTTCCCCTCGTGAGCAGGCACTTGGTTGTTAGGGATGTGTTTATCCATCCCTCCTCTGGCCCAGCGCTCCTCACACGCCAAGGAGATCATCAAAGGCGGCTTAAAAAGGCATAAAGGGGGAAAAAAACAGGCCCAAGACAGTGCAGGTTGGGGCACTTCCACCACGTGCCAGCTCTCAGGGCTGGTTTATGTAACAGCCACGTGGTTTTCCAGGGTTATTTTGGGACTTGACACGGGGGAGCTGCTTGCCAGGCCCAGAGCAGCACCCTGAAACGGTGTCACTGTTCCCCGTGCTGGCATTACAGCATCCCAAAAACTGACAGAGCTGCTATTCCGGGGAGCAGCTCGCTCCGACTCAGGGAATAAATGCAGCTCCATATGACTCACTCCTGGGGATTATTAATAGACACAGGAGCAGAATGCCCAAACCCCAGGAATATCACTCAGTTCCCACACGGAGCTTTCGAGTTTCTTGCAGCATTTGCTCTCCAGAACTTTTTGTTTCTGAATGTAAATTTTATATATATATATAAAAAGTTAAATATATGTAGGAGAACAGATGTATTGTTCAGCTCCTACCTTGGAGGCTTTGCAGGGATGGAGGATGGTTTCTCCAGCCTCAACCCAGCCCGGTATCAGCTGCCCATCCAGGGAACAAACACCTCCTGCTCCTGCAGCCTCGGCTGAGGCTGCTGCTGGTGACAAGGGCTGGAACAAAAGCTCAGGTCTCTTGATTTAAACAGGAACCTCCAGGATGGCAGAGCAGTAGGGAGCAAGAGGGAAGGGATCTCAGGCTTCTCCTGTTGCTGCTGCAGGTGCAGGGAGTAGGTGCTACAGTCGGCTTTTATGAAGGAGGTTCACAGTTCCATCACAGTGTTCGTGATGATGAAGAGGATGAGGATGACTCTGCCATCTTCAGCCTCAAAGGGTCTATTTACCTGGCTGTCGTGGGTAGAGATGTGCAGCTCAAGTAAAACAAAACACGTAATACAGTCTAATTCTCTTCTTTCAGTGACCTGGGGAATCTCCCAAGGATTTCTGAGCCTGGTGCTCCTAATAAAGCCTTTTGCCAGGCTGGAAGGAGGCAGCCCAAGAGAGAGTGTCCCGTGCTCCCCCAGCCCAGTGTGTGACAAAGTGACTGTTGAGTGTGAACAGAATCTCCGAGTGCTTGGGCTGGGAAGGGACCTGACAGAGCCCCTCATTCCACCCCCTGCCATGGACAGGGACACCTTCCACTCTCCCAGGCTGCTCCAACCTGGCCTTGGGCACTTCAGAGATGGGGCAGCCACAGCTTCTCTGGGCACCCTGTGCCAGTGTCCCACCACCAAGGACACCTCGTGGTGTCACAGATTGTCACCTGTGAAGCAGCAATGCTGATCAAAGCTCTTGGTGGGGCAGAAGTGACAACAGCAACTGGAAATCTTCCTTTTCTGTTAAAAGCTCCTATTCATTCACACACATCACCCAGCTGGAAGCCTCTCCTGTCCTGAAGGTGTGACGGGTCAGCTAAGCCAATCTGGAGCTGAGTGACTGCTAATTCCAAAATGGGAGCAACAGGAAATTACTGTTTTACAGACCTGAAACGAAAACAAAATAGCTGAGAACTGTATTTCTCTTCAGCCTGATTTTCATGCCATGACAGCAACATCTTCAAACACATCTCCCTGGTGCTTCATCAACCCATTTGCACCAAGCACAGCTCCAGCTGCCTGGGGTTGGAGCAGGGATGGTGGGATGAGGGTGTTCCTGGGATGAGGATTTCATCTGTTTGGAAAGCAGTGCTACTCCTGCTGTGCACAAAGGGCAGGAGAGGAGCAGGAAGTCAGCCCGGGGTTCCCTGTGGCCCATCCATGGCCACACAGGAGTTGTGGCGGCGGAGGAGACAGAGCTGGGTCCTCTGGGTGCTGGCAGTGATTCTGAATTCAGAGAACCTGAACTCCGACTGAAAGCAAAGGAAGAAATTAATGTAAAGGCTGGATTTGGGGGTGGTCCCTCTTGGGCAAGTCTTGCAGCTTCCCAGCTCCTCTCCCAACACATGGGGCAGGCTCTGGGGAGGAAAACCAGCCCTGCTCAAAGGGCCTTGGACAAAGGCAAAGCTGATGGCAAAACCCCTTCAGCACAATTTTCTCCAAGATCCCAGAACATAACTTGGGGCTTATTAAACAGTGAGTCAGTCTCCTATAAAGAGAAGTTTGAGCTCCAAATCACTTTCTTGTTATTTAAAAGAAACCTTGAAATCCAATTTACAACTAAACACACCGTATCAGATAGGAGCAGTTTTCCTTCTCTTCCCACCCTCCTCTTTCCCAGAGTGCAGCTATGTGGAGGTAGGGCTTCAAGGAGAGATGCATTTTAAGCCACAGTAATCTGCTTGTATTATTACAGATCCTCAGCCACTGCACAGATTCAGACTTCTAACAAAATTCCCAGGATTTTGCGAAGGTGGAAGAATTAAAGCAGTTTCAAAAGTGACATTTCATTTAAACACTTTGCTGCTGGTCAGAAGAACAGAGGGAAAATGGGAATTGTTTATCCTCCATCATAAAGCTTCCACCAAACCCAAGGCTTTTAGTGCCATCAGCAGCAGCAGCAAGGAAAATACGAAATAAAAATATTATTAAAACTAAGAGGGGGCTGCAAGAAAGGCCATAATGTGTCTGACACAGGGTTCGTGGGGGGAAATTTATACATGAGATGTTCAGCACCTGGACAATGAAACATGTTTCAGAAGAACAGACCCAATCCCCTCACTCCTGCACCACTCAGGAAAGCTTTATAAAGCACTTTGGAGAGAAGGGTTTGCAGGATCAAACCCCAGGACTCTTTATTAATTAAAGTGTTTTAAATAATTGAAATGTGCAGTCTCTTGACTCTCCTCAGTGTGGCTACCTGCTCCAGAGCTGGCATACATTGTGGGAAAAAAATCACATCCAAGAGGATGGAGTTATCACCTTGAAGGATTCATCACACTCGACAGCACTGAGAGACGCCAACAGCCCCAACAAGGACGGGGTGATGGGAGGAGGACGGTGGAGCCTCATCTCGAGGGAGGTTGGGATCCCTGGGAAGAGCTGCTGAAATGTATTCAGGAAAATCAGAACTGGCTGGAAAACTGACCATCAGCAGGATAAAGCTGAACATGCCTGAGCCTGCAGAGCTCAGAAACAGCTCCTCCCTCAAGGGAAGGGATGGGTTTGCAGGGGCTTGGAAAGCTGCTCACATCCAGCCCTGCACAACACAGGAACTCCCGGGTCTCTGTCCCTGCTGCACTGCCCACAGAGGCAAATCCAGCAGAGGGATGGCAGCATGAGCAAGTTGGGGGGTTCTGGACATATCCCAACAGTGACAGCGAATGAAATCTTCTGATATGGACTGTCCAATTCCACTCAGAGCAAACACCAGAAGAGACCTCGTCAGCCAGGAATTCCTCAGTGATTTAGAGATTTTCAGAAGACACAGATGACCTGTGAGGGACTCACAAGCCTTTAAAAGGATCTGATTTCCAGAAGGTTCACTGAAAAATGACCAACAATAAACTTCGGCCTCAATGTGCCCCTCAAGCCACACGGTCAGAGATGCTGTTACTGCAGTCCCACGGTCCGTTCCACACCCACCTCACACATCAGAGCAACGAAACCAGCACAGCACAGAAACCCTTGGTCTGACAACATTCCTCCACAGGATGCAATCCTTGCCCTCACATGGCATCAAAGCACGAAGAAAGATCAGCACAGGTAACAATCTCCTTAGAAATAATAAATACAAAAGCTGTATTTTTTTTTCTTAATTTTTTTTTAAACTCATGACAGCATTTGTTAAAAATATTACATCTGCTTTTGAGAAGAAGGTAATATCCTCTCCATTTAATATGGAAAAATAAACTCTACAGGACACACAACAGATCCCCCGGTTGGCACAGAGTTGCTTTAAGAGATTGGATCCACAGGACTCCCCAAGGAGGGTTGGCTTTGTCTTCCTTGGCCCCACACTCTTAAAACATTGTGTTGTAAGAATGGTAAAAGACAAGAATACATAAAAACAGTAAAATGTTTATTTTCTTAGAAAAAAAGAGATTCAAAATGATTGTGATCACACTCCCATTCGTGCTCAGCAAAGCCAATACTGCAAGCTTAGTCCTCAGTTAAGATACCTGTTAAATGAAACTCTTTTTCCTTTCAGAATACAAATTCCTGCTCCTGCATCACTTCCAGTATTTCAGTGATAACATGCTTTTAATGGATAATAGTTTCTCAGCTTCTTCCCAGCAGAGAAACAAGGCCTACCATGGCAAACCCCATCCCGTCTCCAAAGCCTGGACTCACCAGCAGTAACAAGCACGCCGGCCCGGACACGGACGGACACACAGCCTAAGGGTGTTCTTAGATGCTTGATGTTCACTTATGGAAGCTTTGTATAACACTACCTCATCTGATAGAAAACAGGCCAGAAGCCTCAGTAAAATCAACAATGTCTTTTGGATTAACTTTTTAAAGGATTTGCTGCGTATCTGGACACAGAAAAAAGTGAGAAGTTGCAACAAGTTTTAACTAGCAGCAACAAAAACAGTTCCTTACGAGTTCTTAGCAATATTCCTCATCTGTTCATTAAGAAACACTGTAACTGAATGGAGCATATAATGTGGAAATGATCTTCTTCTGTTATGTAGTGCTGTTCGCTCTAGAAGACTTCCAGAAGGTCTGACTGGGTTGGAATCTATTTACACAGTTGGTACTCCCGGGGCAAGCGGCACAACGGGCACTATGTGACATCCTCCTCTTCTGAACAATAGTCACGACCCTGCAAGGACAAAATGCAGATGGTTGGTACATGGCTACAGCACACAGGGATAAACTGGGGCAGTGATCACTGTTAATGAAGTCGATTCTTTACATGTGGGGGATCTGGGTGCAGAGCTCAGCAGAAACTTCAACACAAAGAATGGAGTTTGCACAACTCCAGCCATGAAACCTTCCCTTCCTCTCACTGTTCATCTCATCAATGTCATCTCCTATTCTGAATTCCAGGGAGAGTCAAACAAGCTGATTTACAAACCTTTTTTATGTAAAGATACACCCTGTAGATTGGGTGTGAGAAGAGAATCTCGGAGGCAAAAGCAAGGAAGCACATAATCCTGTGGGCAACTACTGTGAACAAGAACACCTTGAGTGCTGATCCCAACAGGAGTTTAACCTGAGAGCAAAAGGCACAAGGCACATAGAAATTATCCTGCACAATGGGGGATACAGGCCAAGCTTCACAAAACATGGATTTCTTATCACATCAGTCATGTTCCCCCTTCCATCCCATCCCGAACAAGGCTGGCAGCAGCATCTCTCCAGGTATTCCCCTTGGGATGGTCTGGAGAAGACACATCCTGTCCCTCAGCAGCTATTCCTTGCACACAAAAGGACCCAACAGGACCCAATGTTCTTGTTCCCCTGCACAAAACCAGCTTTTTAACACAAATCACCCAGGACATCCTGTGTCAATCAAGTCCCTCAAATGCAGAACCCAAAATGTCAGCCTCTGGACTATTTCCTGTTGCTCCCACATGCTGGATGTATCACCCAAGTGCTTCCATGGAAAAGCCCAGCAGCACAGCAATGTGCTGGCATGGAAGAAGAGGAGAAACGTGAGACTCTCCAACCTGCAACAGAGCATAAAACCCCAACAACATCCTGCAGGAAGAAGACACCAACTCAGCACTGGGAAAACAGCTGCCCCACAGAGCAAAACCAGCCACTGTCCAGTCTGGAAAGGGAAGGGAGAAAAGAGAAAAGTAAAAAAAAAAAAAAAAAAATAAAGGAAAGATGTTTCTTGATGCAGTGATCAGTTTATCTGGGACACACAGCAGGGGTGCACACCAGGAACAAAGGCTCCAAAATGCCTCTGCAGTTACAACCCCAGTGCCAGAGTCCACACCTGGGAATGTGCAGTGCTCTGACAGCTCCCCGTGGCCCAGCACTGTCAGCAAAAGGGTTTTCTTAGTATGTCAAAATAAACCCCAAAAGACTAATCAGCCCAAATTCTGAATCAGCAATCACTGACCCAGAAACAAAGGAAAAGAAATACAATTTTTTATCCCAAAAGTTATGACTCAAAAAGGAGGAAAGCTGAACACTTTGCAGTGAAGCCCAAATACGTCGGTTTTCTCCAGGCCAGGGACCATATCTGGACAAACCCAGAGGTAAACTGGTGATGATGAAAGCCTTGTCCAAAAATGCTTCAGAGCATGAAATGTACCAGCAGTGAATGAGCTGGGCATGGATGTAGAGCCCTGATCCCACCAGGGACCACCAGACTGAGGTGACTCCCCATGGCACCCGACAAAAGCTTCTGCCTAAAGGCTACTCCTCGAGTCCATTCTGATTAGTAATAACAAAGTCAGTATTCCTCAGGAAGAGCAGAAAAGGAATAAAATGCCCTGTTGTTGTTGCCTTGGCAATCCAAAGGGTTATTTCCGTGGTGCTGCTCAGGGAGAAGGGCAGGACAGGAGGAAGGCTGCTTTGGCCCCAAACCAGCAAAATACTTTCAAATGTCAATTTTTGCCCCCTTAGTTGTTTCAGGGGATGTTTGACAGGTGCTTTAATGGCTTTTAACTGGCAGAGGGCAGAGTTAGATTAGATATTGGGAAGAAATGATCTGTGAGGGTGTGGAGGCCCTGGCACAGGTTGCCCAGAGAAGCTGTGGCTGCCCCATCCCTGAAGTGTCCAAGGCCAGTTTGGAGCAACCTGGGATAGTGGAAGGTGTCCCTGCCCATGGAATGAGGTGGAACAAAATGGGCCACCTCAAGGTCACTTCCAACCCAGAGCCTGTGACTCCACGACTGCCAGGGGAGCAGGCTCCTGCATCCAGAGGAGCCGGAGGCACAGGGCAGGTGGCTACCAGCAGGACACACTATTAAAGAAGTTGTAATGACCGAGAATGTACATGAACTATGCTGAGGAAGATGAGAAAGGTGCCTCCAGGTCCAGCTAGTTCCCGAGAAATCCCATCTCCCTCCCCTGCAGTTTCAAAATCCAACGTTTAGCTTTTGTAGATGTCCCCAGAAACACTAGCCTGTTTCTTAGCAAGGGTGTGAATTTAACGTAATTAAAAAGCAGCCTGATGCTCCTTTCCTGCTTGCACCTAAACCATAAGGGCTCTCCTTAGAAAGCACCTCCCAGGGGATGCATCCAATGATCCCCTTCTGGGGAATAACAAGAGAAAAGCCGCAGGAAAAAGGCTTTTCCCCGCTGTGTGGGTGACAGAGCAACAAACTCCACGCCCAGCCCAGTGGCCCCTTGTGGGACTGGCGAGGGACAGGAGCAGCTTGGGGACACGGCTTCCGCAGCCTGGCACCAACATCCCAGCGCGGGGAGCAGGGAGGGAGAGGAGGGTGGCCCGGCTGGGAGAGGGGGACGAGCTGCACCAAGCAGCCCATTCTTCTGCCGCAGTGAAAGAGCTGGGGGACACAGTGGCCCCATTGAGAGGAGGAGGCGACGCTGGGAATCCTGAGCCCGGCTCTGCGCTGGGAACCCTTTTCATCGGGCTGGTTTTGTTTACAGCCCTTGCAGAAAGGCTGGGGAGGAAAATGCCGGGAGGCGGCACTAAATCATTGTGTACTGTGCTAATTTTCGTCCGTTTCTCGTTTTGCTAGGGGAAAAAAAATCAATGAAGTCATTAAGCGCAATCCACTTTGCTAATGAGTTTCAGCCTAATCACCCTGCCCTTGCCTAGGTTTCGTTAGCAACCCCGGCTCCCAGCGCCACCCTCCCGCACAAGGAGCTGCATTGTCTGCACCCCCCGCCTGTCAGGCCCGGTTTTCCTACCGAGGGGATGGAGCAGCTCGATGCCAAGCGCCTCTCCCACGGCCTGGGTACCCCCCGACCCAGGTGAGTGGATTGGTGGTGAAATCCCTGCCAACCCAAACCAGCACCAGTGCTGTCCAAGACCAAGTGACATCGCCTGTATGTTGATGCCCCACGCTTGGGATGTCCACCAACCCCATGAGAGTTTGTCCCAAGACACCTTCACATGATACAACATTTTTAAGTCTCATTTTGGACCGCAGGCATGTCTGCATTGTGATTATGTTTAATAAACCACTGTAGTCATGTAGGAAACATTTTATGATGGTGGGAATGGGAATGGTTTCCTCTGGTACAGCTGCCCTGGATTGTTTCGGCTTGCCTCTTTTTAAGCCTTTTTCCTATAGCCAGACAATTGCCAACACACTGTGCCACAGTAACAATACGTATAAAGACAAGGGAGATAATTTCTGCTGGTTGTTGTACTGCTCTGTATGTGGGATTTGGAGGCAGCAATCATTTTTCTAACCATTTTCCATGACAGCCACCATCAAGGTGTTCTTGCTAGCAGGCACTAAGTAGGGTGAATTTTCCACATTCAGCACTTCCTAAGTCATAGCTTTTAATTTCCCTTTTATTTCTCTTTATTTCATGCAAGCTCTGATAGGACAGGGCCTCTTCAAGTCAGTGGACTTGAGCCTGCAGAGACTCTCCCCTCTGAGCCATCCCATCCAATTCACAGAATCCCAGAATGGCTTGAGTTGGAAAGGACCTTATAGCTGATCACATTCCAGGCTGAACTATCTCAACTCTCCCAGCCTTCCCTCACAGCAGAGCTGCTCCCTCCCTCTGATCATCTTGGTGCCTCCTCTGGACTCTCCAGCAGCTCCATGTCCTTCCTGTGTTGGGATTTCTTCCTGGGGCTGACGTGAAATTTGCAAGGGGTCCTGTGGAATCAGGGATCAAATAAACTCGAGATGTAGAAAGAAAAAACAGCCCAAAGGCTGGAGAAACTTCAGAAGGATGTTAATTCTTCATTGTGTGCTTCATAGTGACTCCTTTTGAATCCAAATGCAACATTTGACTAAATTAGTCCTTCCACCATTAGATTAGAGAGAACCCAGGTAATTAATTTCTTTGCCTGAATACCAATACAAATGACCATACACCAGGACATGCTTCTTTCTTCCTGATCAGAGCTGGTCTTCTTGATGCCCCTGGGAGAGTGCAGTGACTGGCCCAGTCCTGGCTGCAGCCAGTGGAGCCCCGTTCTCCTCTGTGGGGCACAGCAGGTCTGAGATTTATCCAGCAGCTGCTGGGATTTGCTTCAGGAGGACTGTTCAGTCACTCTCTGCTTCCTTCTCAGGTTTCCAAAGCTCTATTTCTGCTTATTTCTGCCTTCATGTCTCAGGTCAAGCAAAGCACTTGTACTCCTGACCCACATCTTTCCAATTTACTCTAGGGAAACACTCTCCTCAAGCTTAATTCCTGCTACATATTACCTGCTGCTCATCCTTCCCTGGAACATATGCCTGAGATTTCAGGCAGGGCTCATTTTCAATAATGAGCATAACGCTGACACCAGGTGAGCTGCCTCCTTACCACCGCCTGTCCCTGCTCCATTTTCTCCCTGAATTCTTGGTGTGCACATGCCTTTCTGCCTCCAAAAGCAAAGCCCATGACTCTACTCACACTGATATTTCATGGAGATACCATCCTAAGAAATGGTCCATGGTCTGACAGGAAGGTATGACACAAACACATGGCACAGGGCCCCAAACCTGCCAGAGGTCAGACAGTGCTTGAACAATTCTTGGAGTCGTCCTGTGCAGGGCCAGCAGTTGGACTTGATGGTCCTTGGGGGTCTCTTCCAGCTCAGGATATTCCATGATATGTCATCTAACCAGTTTCCTGTGCTGTCAACTGCTTCACTCTACCCAGCTTCTCCCACAAAACTTTATACTTCTGTCTTCTCATCAGGTTTTTAGTATTTTTAGCTCAAATTCTGGTGTCTCTGAAATGCATGGGCTCGCTCCAGCAGAACCCACATCTAACCCTATGTGCAAGGCTGACTTTCACATTCTCAGTCAGTCCTATCTCAGCCTTCATTCCAGCACTTCTTCCTTCCAACAAACCCTATGAATTGAATTACCACAACCACTCGCAGTTCCATAGCTGCAGGTTCAGCTCCAGCTCTGGGAGCAGGGACAGGAACAGATGTCTCCCTCTGAATGCCTCACAGAGTTTTGACACTGAATTTTGGGAGACAGAAGCTCCACATGTTGGGGTTGACATTCTGATTTTTACCTTTGGCTGGCATTTGCAGGAGGCAGCTGAGCTTCGTAGGGGCAGCCAGAGAAACTCTCCAGACTGTTTCATTATGGCTTTTTTTGATCTCCAGGATTCATAAATACTTCACATTTTCAGCTGATGAAACGTCAGCCTGTGTTTTTTCCATTTCACAATTTGACTGCAGAAATGTTCTTTTTTAGCTGACCTTCCTGTTCACTTAATCACCGTGCAGAGTCCAGCCCCCCCATTCCATTTTCCTGTCTCATGCGTAGCTCACACGTAAGAGTTGTTGTTCCTCATTTGTGTGGGGTGACCTCACACCCCTTGGGATTCCAACCCCAGCTGAGGGACATTGTGATCCCGAGGGATGACTGCAGAGTGGACGGGACTCCGTGTCTCCATTACAAATCCAACACTGCTCGTGGCCACGGTTACCACGGGAACATTCCAACATGTTTTGGAACCTCATCAACCAGAGGCAACCCCCCCCAACTTCTGCAAACTATTTCAGCTGTAACTGGTGAGCAGCTCACTGACAGAACTCTTTTAAATGTTTGACTGCTGTCCTCCATTTCCCCGGAGAAGGGCCTCAAAATGCTATTTAGGGATCAAACAAAATCCCTCACATTTTCCAATCTTTCTGCCATAAGTGGCAAGACCTAGACAAACACGTGTTGTGGGCAAAGATTAATTAAAAACCCCAAACCTTCCCCTAGGAAGACTATTTCCTCAGGCCCAGGAGGTCCCCAAGGAACATAAATCCCACACTGAGCTGTGTGTTAACTCCTGCCAATCCCATCAGCTGTCAGCAGCTTGGAAAGCAGGAGAGCCCCCTCTCTGACCGTGTATTTCCTCTGAATAGACAAAGAGATGTAGAAGATAGAGAAGAGACAGCAGGATCCAAACTGAGGAGACACATGCAGCTGCAGATCAGGGGGGCAGCTGGGGCATGAATGGTGTTACTGCCCTGGAACAAACTAACCAAAATTCATGACCTGTGTGTGTAGATAACACAAATCTCTGGAAAATCCATTTCACTGGAGATTTTGTGCTCAACCTTATGGAAGATGATGACGTCCAGGGAAGGCACCTGAATATTCATAGGGTGAAAGCATTTATTCAAAGGAGATGTAGCTCTATTATGGATATGTAGAAATGTTACATTTAAATGCACTATGGTTACATAAAACCTTACCCCTGTAAAATATTGGTACAGAAATATTCTTCTCGGGAATCTAAAAACTTCTCACTTCTACTCTTCCCTTTACCTCATCTTTTGCTTTCATATTCTTTTTAGAGTAGAGTAACAAATGTGTTGCTTGGGACAAATAAGAGATTCACCCATTGTAGCACTCTGACTCCTAAGACCAAGAGTGCTGGCAAAAATGGAGGAACTCAGACACATCCAAGTAAAAATTTCCCTTCTACTCTGCAACCCAACAACTCAGATTACATACAGCCACACATCCCGTGGAGCCAGGAGCTATTTCTGAGGAGATTCAGCAAGAAATTACCAGAGTATCCCAGATATTACCAAGTTTAAGCTCTCAGTTTTCTCCCACACAAATTAAATGAAAGCTCAAATCAGCAATGACATAAAACTTGCTCCATGATATCCTGAACATTGGAGTTAACTTGCCATTCATCCTAGACTGGTGACGTTCCCACAAAACAAAGGATTCTCTCAGTACCTCCTGCAACCTCTTTACCTTTCTGGTCTTCTCTGCAATAAAACTAGACAACCAAGGACCAGTAATGGGATCTTGGAGGGCCAGATCCCTTTCCAATCACGGAGAACACGGAGAGCTGCAGCAGGCAGGTCCAGTTGTGCTTCCCAAGGAGCTGGAAAACCTGAGTGAGAAGGTACATTTACATTATTGGGCCTTACCTTTTCAATTTTTTCATCAAGCATTCTGAAGAATTCTTGTTGGCTTTCAGAGATGTGCATGCTGGAAGGCAAAGCAACAGTGTCAGTACAACAGGATTGTTTCCATTATACAACACTGACACTGCAGCCCAGGGGAGAGGAGGGACTGTGCTTTCACCACTGTGAAAAATAAATAATTTTACACTTCCATCTGCAATGCCAATTTTTTAAATAATTTTTTGCCCCCTGACAATGTGAGGATAAAGCCTTACACTGGAAGATCTGAATGTTGTGTTACAGGTGGGTCTGCAGCCAACACTCAGGAATGCCTCCGAGCCCTGGCTGGTCCTTCCCTCCCACAGGAGTGGTCCTTGCTGCTCTCTGAGCAGACCCAGCAGGTCATTTACAGAATCGTTTAGGGGGAAAAAGCTCTCTAAAATGATCGAGTCTGACCATTAACCCAGGACTAAACCGTGTCCCCCCAACTGCCACATCCACACACCTTGGGAATACCTCCAGGGATGGGGACTCCACCACTGCCCTGGGCAGCCCGTGCCAGAGCTTGACCACCCTTTCCATGAAGAGAGTGTCCCTCAAATCCAATCTAAACCTCCCCTGGCACAACTTGGGGCTGTTTCCTCTTGTCCTGCCACCCGTTACATTGGAGAAGAGATCAACAACTGCTCCCCCCTCCTGTCAGGGAGTTGCAGAGAGCCAAAGGTCCCCCCTGAGCCTCCTTTTTTTCCAGGCTGAGCCCCCCCAGTTCCCTCAGCCACTCTCCTCATCAAATTTGTGCTCCAGACCCTTCACTTCAAGTAATTCTGCAGCACCAAGAGCCTCCGTGATATGACTTTAGCCTAGTAAAGAGGGCAGGAAAATGCTCCTCTTCATTGATGGTGGTACAAGACCACGGGCTCTTCCCAAGGGGCCTAAAAATGCAGCGGGGTCGAATGCAAAGGGAAGGATGAGACAAAGAGGAGGATGCTGGCAGACATCTGCTTTATTTCTCTTAGAGGCTGGGGAGAACCTCCTTCCTGCATGAATAACATCCCTCCAGGAAGGTGAGGCTGGAGCATCCTCTGGAACTACAGCAGGGAGGAGCACCTGGGGGGCTGGGGGAATGTGCCAGGGACTCCATGTGCACCAAAAAAGATGCAAAAAAAAGAAGGATGGGGACTGGTGCCAGTGTTAACAGTGATGCCAAACGGTCAGAAGGACACACGGCTCTTGGAGATTTTCCCCAGCACAAAAAGCTTGGCTTGGTTTGCTGAATTCCCACCCATCCCCTCTTCCTCAGAGTGATCCTTTCAGCTGTAATGAGTTCATGCTCTCCCTGAGTGCCCAACAACAGGCTGCACTTCCCCACAAAGCTCAGCATTCACACTTCCCTCACTGTCAGGATGAACATATACAATGATTTGCTTATGTTGGACACAAATGAAGGCTCAGTTCGGAAGTGAGGGTCTCAGGAATGGCATTAAAACCTAAAGCTGGTGATTCAGGAGAGGGAACAATTCACCTTTCAGTGGTTGTGGGAGTTTTTGTCCCCAGCTGTCTGCCAGTGCCACCTCCACCTCCGAGGGGCAAAGATGCTTTTTGGGACAGCTGAGTCAGTCACCTGCATACTCAGGTGTCCTGCAGAGGGATTTTAGGGGAATACAGTCCTTTTTTGGGTAGGTAAGTGCTTGAAAAACAGCCTTGCTTTAGCAACGTCCTAAATCCAGTTTCTCATAAAATGAGCTGATACTGTAGTGACTCATCTCAAACAGAAATTATGAGAAAACTAAAAGAAGACAGGGGAAAAAAAAAGAGTATTGCAATGCCACATACGTGAAAATTCCCACAGGAGGTCCTGAAGACCTGACAGTTCATGATCTTCACACAAGTTTGTCTGGGCAGGAAAATTTAGAGATGAAACACACCCCAGTGATGACACAGTGTGTATTTTGAGGAGCTGTGTGTAACTGTAAAATCCACTGCAGGGCAGGGAAGTGACAGACTTAGTGAACAACTGGCAGAGTCAGAAAACCACCAAACTGAAGCTGAATTCTTGGAGAACAGAGCAGAAAAAGAAGACCTCCCCAGATCAAAATGTGGATTTAATTTTCCTTGTAAGAAGCACAGCAGAAGGCATGAGAACACATCTTTAAATGTTTCATGGCAGGCTGATGAAACACATTTTGCCAAAAGCTGAGATCCTTATCCCCAGTATCAGGACAGTCTGAGTGATGAATGGCTTCAGAGAAGCTCTGCCAAGGAGGAGTGGGCAAAAAATTCCCTGGGAATGAATATGTCAGCTGATATATTAAAACTCCATTGTAAAAGAGAGTCCATGTTTTGTTTTGAAGTAACAGTACTCCAAGGTGCTTCTAAGTTTAAGAATAGGCAGGATGAGGCAATAAGTGCCATGGTTTAGACAATGGGTTGGTGTTGGGTTACAGGTTGGACTTGATGATCTCCAAGGTCTCTTCCAACCTTGCTAATACTGTGATACTATAACGCTTTATCACTTCATTTCTGCTCTTTCTTCTCCCTTTTCCACCCAATGCCACCCCTCCCTGCAGGCAGAATTGTCATGGTTTTCGGAAGATAAACCTTCTTAAAAAAAAATAACTGTACATGACAAAAGCTATTTGCTGACTTGCCATTTAGCAACTCAAACACGTGCAGCCACTTTCCAAACAGAACTGCAATGGCAGGTTGGGCAAAAACTAGAGCCTTGGGTAGCAACAACCTATTGTTACATTCTGAATCTCTCTGAGAAGTCTCCTTATTTTGGCAGGACTGTGATAGAAATATTGACCTCTGCCAGTGCAATGAAAAAAAATAGGGCTTTGGGGAATCAGTGTCCATTGTGATTTCTGAAGGGGCTTTTAAAATGATGAGTTTGATGAAAGAATGGAATCCCTGACTCCACACTGGTCCTCTGCCTTGGATGTACCAAGAGATGACTCTCCAAAAGAACAGCCCTTTTTTTTTTAACCCCAGAGTAATTAGCTTTATGTTGGAGCATCTTAAATACATCTCTGACTCTGCTGGGAAAGGCTGAGCCACGGTAATGAAGTACAGCTTTGCTGAAGAGTGATTTTACCTCCACCTCCCTCCTGTGAATTTCTCTGCAATTACATCCAAAGCGGTCGATTTTTCCCTTTGAAAGGAGGCTGAATTACACTGTCAGTTGTTTAGGAAATTACTAAAGTTTCCAGACTTGAAAGCGTGTTCAAAGCACTTGATATTCAGCAAGTTTAAGTTAATAAGTGTCCTGAGGGCAGGGCATAAAGAACAGCATTTCCATAGTGTTCCAATTCAAAGCAAAGCTTTATCACTTTTTTGCCAGGAACCCTATACACAACTCCATGTAATCTGTTACCTTCAAGACAATCAGTGATTAAAATGTCTACCAGTCCCCACAAGATGCATCTCACCTATTTTTAAGACCTGCAAAGGAGAAGGTGCTGCCCAGTGTATCCATAGTTTGGGTGGCCTCACTTGTTGTACTAAAATTGAACGTGGTTTTAGGGCTGCTGGAGCCACCACTTGGTTTTCAGCAGTAATCCCAAATCTTACAGACTGAACCCTGTGTTGATTTGTATTACAATTTAAACAACAAAAGCTGCACTTACTTTGCCCTGGGTTGATGTACTAATCCTGGGATCTCTTTATTAGACTTAAGTCTTACGTTTGAACTGGCACTTTTTTCCTGAAACACACAAAAAACACACAAGAGAGACACCGTCAGTATTTATTAGGCACACAAAGGGTGACAGGCACTTGTCAACACAGTGTCACACTCAGCTGGGTTCAGGCTCACCATCATGTCACGAGCTTCTATAAACCAAAACTCAGTGCACACACATGTCCAAAATCCTTGAGAAGAACACGGATCTCCCCAGTGTTAAGGAAAGCTGCTGGTGCAGATGGCAGAGGTCTGAGTCAAATCTCACAGCTCACCCACCCCACAAATCCCTCTGGATTTCTTAGCCAGGATAATTTAAGAAACAGAAACCCCAGAATTAGTGGTTTTGTGGATAATTTTGGTGATTTTGTTTAGTCTAATTTAGTCTTTGAATGTCTGAATCACACAACACAATTTTGGAGAGGGCTTCTAAATCACTGAATTGAAAAAAAAAAAGGAGGCTGTCTAGCAGTTAATATTGTAATGAATAATTCTGCATGAGATGTAAACATCAACTGCCTCAGCATATTTAACACTGTCTAATGCTTATCTTCTAACCCTCCTAAGAAGAAAACAGTGTCTTGCATGAAAATAACAATGTGAGAGAAACAAGGCCCTCTTCCAAGCTTTCCAAGTGTGTGTGTTACATCCCAGCAGCCACCGCCTGCCCATGTCGAGCCAAATCAGCACAACAGAAGACAAAATCCCTTCTTTCCAAGCATTTTCCAGCAGTGCTCGTGGGGATCATTGTGCACATGGTGTGTGTGCTGAACACGCAGGAAGGTCTCAGGAGTGATGGCCGACTCCCACAAGTGTCAGGGAAAGCAGGAAGATGGGAGTGGTCTCCTGGACAGGACACCAAACCCAGCAATCAGCCGCAGCCCAACCTCGTGTGCCAGGTGAGCTTTTATCATCACATCTGGGAACAGGGAGAGGGGAAGGGAAGGGGAGAGGGAAGGAGAAGGGCAAGGGGAAAGGGGAAGGGGAAGAGGAGAAGGATGAGAAAGCGGAAACTCCTGTGTTGGGAGCTTTGATAAATCACGCCAGGGCAAACTTGACCTTCCACACCTCTGCTCATGGTTTGGTGTCAGGAGCTGTAATCAGCCCAAATCCCTGTCTAAAGAAACTTCTGGCACTTAGAAATAAATAAAAAAAAAAAAAAAGAAAAATCTATTTTGCCTTCTCTGAATGCATCCCAAAGCAATATTCACAATATTGACTACCTGATGCAGGAAACACCAGTTTACTTGACTTCAAAGTTCCACACTTTACCATTTCCCTCCTATTGGTCCTGGTAATTAACACACCTCAATTATCTATTACAACTGTCTTGTTTAAGCAGAGATTATGTTACCTTCTCCATCTGTTGCTCTGCATGAACAAACAGAAAAAGAGGAGTTAAGAGAAAAATAAACCCCAAGCAGATCTGGAATTGGCTCGTTGCTTTGTTTACAGCTCTTATTGGCAGTGATATTTCACTGCACCGATCGAAATATTGGCTTTGATAAAAATAGATACTCTAGAATAATTCTTCCAAATACAAACAAATTGAATATTTTTTTCCCCTCATCACTTTGAAGACAAACTGACTCATCAGAAATTAATGGTCTGGCTTCTAATATTGTTCTACAAAAAAAAAGCCGAAATGTTTTAATGGAATCAGGTTGTTCTTTCAGGCTGACTTGACTTTGATTGCAGGGTCACATCTTGCAGTCCAACTTCATTTTCTCCCCTATTTAACAATAAATGAGTTGCCTTGCATCAACAGAACCACAACTGGTTTTAGAGCCCAAATCTGACATGAATATGCAGAAGTTTGTTTTTAATCTGGCCCTGCTCATAAGGATTATTTCAAGTAAATGCAGTAAATGCTGCCTCACACCACAGGCTTAACAGGAAATCCTCCAGGATGCTGCTCTTGGACAGCCGCATTCACAAAAAAAAGGGAATAGTGGACACTTTACGCCCCGTTATTTTGTAATTAATCATTATCAAGGTAAAACTGTCATCCAATCAAGGTGATTTCATTTGATAGATTTGTTAATTATTGTTAATTCCTCCATAAAGGATGCACCATCCCCAGAATTTCAGGGCACTAACAGATGGCAGTGACTCTGCTGCCAGATGCCATTAACACAGCAACAGCCACCACTGCCGCTCTAATTAAATATCTGTCAACATTTCCCTCGATGCCTCCCCTCACACCAACCCAGTCCTGCACACGTTGGAAATTCATTGCAAGGATTTTGCTTTTTTTTTCCACCAGGCTGCCACAGATGGACTCGGGTGAGCTGCTAAAAGTTCTTCTTCTCAAGGCTCTGAACACTCACAGGTCGTTAGAGAAGGGCTGGTTTTTAAGAGACGTGCCTTTAAGAGCTGACATATTTTATGAAGATACTTTCAGCAGCTTTAAAGGAATTAAATTGGCCAAGAAATCAATTAAAGATGATAACAGCAATTCTACTGTTGGATGATTTTCATTAACTTAATCACATATTGGGCTTTGGTTTTCCTCTAAAGTTGCAAGAATTAAACAAATATACAAAGAAACTGAGGGGCTGGAGAGTGTCCAGAGGGGCAAAGAACCCAATTTGTAACCTGGAACCAGCAATGCTGAATGTGGCAGGTTCCTCCTTTGTATCACAATGATTCAGATAATTTTAAAAGTTAATTTTTCTCTGCAGATTAGCTACTGAAATACATATGAAGCTAAAAGAAACAACAAAGGTCTCTCCAGAGAGTGATCATGTTCTTACTCAGTACTGGCAGTTCACAACTATTCAAATATTTATAAAATAATATTCCAGATTTATATCGAGATGCCACTTTTCTTCAGAGGAGCCCAAAGCACCTTTAAACTGCTTTCTGGAGCCATGTGAGTCATCACTAAAATTATTTTGGGGGGAAAATGAAGTATTTGTTTTAATACCATGAACTATTTTTTAAAATAATTGTATTTGGAAAGGAGGAAACCAAATGCATCAGTTAGAAATGGAGTGAAAGATGAGATGTAAAATTTTAATGTGCCAGCCCAGCACTTTTTACCTGGCTCAGTCCTGAGGACAAGCCTCGAGTAACAATATTTCACACGGTTTGTCTTGATGCATCAGGATGAACAAGGGAGAAACACTGACCTAGGAGATTTTACTCAAGTTTCCTCGCTTCATACACACATAAATGTCTATTTTTTTGTACTATACTTTGGCAGGAAGAGAGCCTCCCTTTTTTCTCTATCTACCTGGAAGCAAAACTACCTGAAAATGTTATTTGAGAGTAACTTTAGAATGAAGGGGCAAATCAAGCATGGAAGAATCTCAGATGCTGGACAAAGGAGAAAATGAGTTATTTGCACATTTGGATGAAGCTTGAGGTCACATTTTATAATAAAAATTTGCCTTAAATAAATATTTTAATAAATATATTGCTGTATCAGGCCAAAATCCACTCAATAAAGTATGAAGGATTTGCCCACGATGCCTTTTTCCTGTCAACATCTCCATCCTTGGAGATGTCTCAAAGGTGTCTGGACTTGGTCCTGGGAAGGTGGCTCTAGATGGTCCAGATGCCTTCCAGACGTCTCTTCCAACCTCACCCAGCCTGTAATTTCATGACAAATTATCTTTCTTAATCAATCAGACACTGAAAAGAACACCTTTAAGAAGTTTGTTGAGTTTTATCCCCAAGTAACAGTGGCAGAGACTGAAGCCATTCAGGCATGCACAGGGAAGGCAGCAGCAGACTGTGCCTGGAATTTATTTTGGAAAAAAATCTGCCTCTGCAAAGCCAGCCAACATCACACAGCGAGTCTGCGCTGACGCAGGCAGTGGGACCCAGGCCTGGCAGAGAAAAATCCTGGCCTTTCATCAGGGACCCAAAGCGTGTTCCAGCCCTCATCCTGAAAGGAGGTCTGACCAGAGCTCCTCCTTCCCACGGAAATCACGGGGAAATTGTGCTGTAGCAACTCCAGCGCCTGAAACGCAACACGGAAGAGCAGGATTCGGAAAGCAAACACTCACAGTAAAATTAAATTTATTCAAAATGGGATAAAAATCTGTCAAAAAGGAGAAAGGGCTAAATCCTAAGCAGCTTTCTGAGGAACTAAAGAATGCTGCTTCTAGTGTTCACTGTAATAAATAAACACAAGGCACGTGGAGATCCTTCTCCAGGCTCTGATCATCCACTTGCTGTTGAGGTTTCCTGGATCAGCTGCTTGCATATTTGGCTGAAATTGGTCCAGTAACTAATTTCTAGTTGATTTTTTAAAAAATGTTTTTGAGATGTTAAAAACAATGGGGGTGTTTTTAGAAGAACATTTAACATGCCTTTTACACTCAACTCACGCTGCAGGAGCTCAAAAATCAGAAAAATCCACCCATGAATGTAAAGTTGGGGGGAAAACAGAAGAAAAATAAAAGAAGAAGAAGGGAAAAGCTTCCTCTGGAGTGAGCTGCAGGACTTCTCCTGCAGTACCTAAAAATAGTTCACCCTCAGCCAAGATTACTGGCCTTTGAGCTTTGATGGAGAATATCATTATAGAGCAGGGAAAAAAAAAAAAAAAGAAGGGCAATTCCTACCACTAAAGGGTTTTCACAGAGCATTAATATTTACTAAATCTAATAGCTACAGCTTTCCAAACATCCCCATCAGCTTTTCAACTCCTTCTCCCTCCCAGTCAATATTAGAAAGTCTGGACTAATTGGTTACAGTAATTCCAATTAATTCTGCTGAATAACCAAACACCAGAAGGCTGTTGACAAACTGGAAAGTAGATACAGGAGCAGCTGGTCTGTGGACAGGAAATTAGGGCAGTAAACAGCTGAAATGACAAATAAGGAACACAAAAGATAAACAAATCCGTACAACTGATAAATCCTCCAGGGAAACTCTTCCCTGCTCTCTTTCACAGCCCTGACATTTTATCACCCCCCAGAGTTGAATCCTCTTGGTTTTATATGGCTTGGGACACAAAGGTCCAGAAAAATAAAATTTGGATTTCTATCACGAAGTTCTTTCCTGCAGATACTGATAAACACCAAGGTGTCCCCTAAAGAGCATGGAAAATACTTGGTTACATCACAACACATCCAAAATACTGCAAATAAAATGTGAGGGGCACAAAGGTGACCTGCTCTCAACTCTCATTAATACACCAGATCTTTAATGGCTTTGGTACATCCAAGTGGTTGAAAGTTTTATCTAGCAAATAAAAAATAGATGGGCAAAAGCTAAAAACTGCATTAGTGATGGCTTAGAATACTAGACTGATTTTTGAGGAAATCTCAGAGGGTTTAGGGCACTTGGCAACAAACCCCACAATTCTTCCGCAGGTATGTTGCTGTTCTGGATTGTAGCACCACCCTGGGTAACAAAACCTTGCTCAAAAATTAACTTTCTGCTTATTAAGCCTGTGTCATCAACTCTCCTCTCTGCTTTGCTCAACTAGCTTTTACAAAAATACAGTTATTTATTTATAGTAAATTTATATATTACTCATGCTCCCAATTTCTCCTGTGTGTCTCCTGAAGGCAGTTTTCCACATGGTGCAGTAACAGAAGGAGGTGGCATTAAGCTTGAAACAACAGTATTGCATGAAGTCAGTAAAACATTTATAGGCAGGAACAAATGCTGCAGACAGTCCGGAGAGTGAGTTAGGTGTCACAGTGTTCTGTTCACGAAGGCGCTTTGCTGGAATGGCAGGTGGGTTATTGCCACCACAATTTTTGCACAGTTTTTTATTGGGATGGTTTTTAAGAGTTTTATGCCCTTCAAATCTATCTGAGAAAACAGAACCAGAGAACAAGATGTGTGCTGTTTAAATAGGTGGACCTAACTGTGCCCTGCCAGGAGCAACAAGGAAGATGGAGAGAGATTGTCTACAAGGGCTTGGAGTGACAGGAAAAGGGGAATGGCTTCCCACTGCCAGAGGGCAGGGAGAGATGGGATACTGGGAAGGAATTCCTGGCTGTACGGGTGGTGAGGCCCTGGCACAGAGAAGCTGTGGCTGCCCCTGGATCGCTGGAAGTGTCCCCAGGCCAGGCTGGATGGGGCTTGGAGCAACCCGGGATAGTGGAAGGTGTCCCTGCCCATCCCAGGGGATGGAACAGGATGGATTTCAAGGTCCTTTCCAACCCAAACCATTCTGAGATCCTACGAAGATCTTTTTTTCTACTCTTGTTCACACCCAGAATTTATGAAGGAGGGAACAAGAAGCAGAAACAGAGTGAAGGAAACAGTCTTGACTCTGTTGCTTAAAATTAATAGGAAAAGCAAAACTAATTAGAAGACACGGTGCAAATGAAGAGACACCATTAAGCCATAACCAAACAGAGTAAAATGGTAGCAAGGAATGATGAACGAGGTAACCCCTAGAACAGAGATGACAAAACCAAGTGCAGAGCTATCCATCAACACAACTATATTTGCACCAGGAACAGTTTGTGTGTTCCAAACCAGCAAGAATTCCCTGAAGTCAGCTCTCATACTTCCAGCACTGTCCAAGGCTCTAATTTTGAGATTTTAAGTAATTGCAATTATGTAAATGCCATTGCTGGAACATATTTTCAATGTCTGTATTTTGCTCCTCTTGACGTCTGTTTTATTTGCATTAATTCTCAAATTTGCACCAGGCACAAGATTTAAGACCCAAGAGAATGAAGTAACAGCTCTTGCTACATGGCAAATTTCAGGGAGTATGGGTAAAATGTACATTTTAAAGGACATAATAGTTTGGATATTACTAAATATGATGTGTCCTATGACACACGAGAAGCATTGTGGCTGCAGGAGAAGCCTTACATCTGATTTATGTATTTTGCGCCATCTTTTAATTGTTCTGGCTAGCCATTACTTTTGAATGAATATTATTTCACAGAGACTATAGTAACCAACTTTCCAGTCTTCAGATGTATAAGCATGGATTTTGCCTGGACTCTCCCAACACATTTATCTGAGAGCAATGCTGAGAATAGAGACCATATACATCAGAATGGAAGACACTATAAGCAGTTAAAAAATTTTATAAGCCATTTAAATCAGTAATGAAGGCTGGGTTTTAAGTGTTTATCTCCAGTAAGTTTCCTTGGAAAAAGAGCAGATAAATAAGCAGAACTCCTAAGTGCTTGCAAAACGAGGTCCCAATACAGTTGTCCCTCTTTTTTCATGGTATGGCGGGTCTGGCCCCCCCTCCCCCCCCTCCCCCGCAAGGACCTCTGTCCGTGCAGATAGGCAACTCATTAATATGCAAATTTACCTCACCCATCACCCCCCAGCCCCAGAGTGGCTTGCTCATGAATATTCATGAGTGTCAGTTTGCACAGTTGTGAATGCCCCGTGAAATGGACCCCCTCAATCGCGGAGAACTCGTACTGCGAAGAGGTGAAACTGCGAAGTAGAGAGGGTTGACTGTATATTCCATTGAGGGTGTATAAATATAGCTTTGATGCTCAGGATGCTGCAGATTAAAGGAAGACATCCTGACTAATACTTGGAGGCCTGTAAACACTCAAGTCCAACATTTAGGACATTAATGGTTGGACTCAATGATCTCAGAGGTCTTTTCCAACCCTAACAATTTCATTATCTTAAGACGACCAGTATTTCAGAGTCCCAAAATGACTGTATGCCAGTCATGGCCTTTACTGTCCACTCTGATTTTCCATCCTCTCACCTCCCACCCCTCACAGGTGGGAAAGGACATGGAAGAGATTCAAAATGAGCTCAGCCCTCCTTTTCCAGAAGGAGCAAATCTTTTCTCCAGGAAGTGTCAGTGCCAGCTGAGCATGGCTGCTGTGCATCAGGGCCAGCAGTGGCACGGCCATGGGGCAGGCCAGCACTGGGATATGGTGACTCCTCCCTTGGGAAGGACTGGATATGGAAAGAGAGGTTTCCTCCACTGTGGAAGATCAGGTGAGCCAGGGAGGCCCACAAAATTCCAATGCCTCCCTGATCAGAATATGCAACAGCATTATGAAACCCTACAAGAATAGTCTCCTGAGATCTTCTCATGGGATCAACCACCACAAAAGGCAGATACTTCAAAATACCACCCAACTGCATCACCTGAGGGCAAGTATCCAAACTACTTCAATAGCTTTCCGTCTAACCTGTTCTCCAAACTCCTATCCCACAGGTTTTCCCAACAGTCTGTCTTTCATTCTGCCACTTCCTTGAAAGTTCAAACGTTTATCCTAGTATCCAGCTTTAATCCCTGCTGGATGCCTTCCTGCCTCTCTCAGTAGTCATGGAGAAAAAATGATTGTCCTGCCTTTTAAAGCAACCTTTTATATATTGGGTGACTTGCATTTCCTTCTGTATTTTTAGGCTAAATAAATCAATTCCTTCCATCTTCCACTCCAGCTTACGTTTGCTAAACCTCCTATTCTTGTCACTCCCCTCTGGGCCCCCTCCCATCTGCCTACAGCTTTCCTACAGAGCACATTTCCAATTTCAGCCCCAGTATTTAAAGCCTTGCTTAAGTCAGGCTGTATCACATGCGTTCCTGTATTTGTATTTTTTATTCCTGCTTTTAATGCTTTACCTCAAACCTGTGGTGACCTACCACAGATACTGAGCTCAACTCCTCTCATGGGCACAAAAAATCTGTGGCAGTGATTGAGATTTCTCTCATGCCAAAAAAGTTGGTGGGGATGGTCTGTTTTCCTGCCTCAACCCTTGGAATATTTAACAAAACAGTTTTGAGCTAACAGAAGTATGAGAAAGTGAAGTATCCACATGTTTCATGACTCACAGGCCATCAGGTCTTCTTAAAATGAAAAAACACCACAAGCAAAGAGTAAAACAGGTGTTCTTACGTAATTTCCACTTTGCTATTTCTAATCAAAACTAGCACCAAGTCTACAAGTTAATTCCCAGCCATTTGCAGAGGCCAAGTTTTAACACACACTCTGTTTTCTTTTCAAGTGAGGTGAGTGCAAAGACAAGCCAATTTCCCAGGGTGGTCCCATCACTAGGGTACCCATAAAATGATGGATCAGTGTCAAACACAAGAGCTTTCTGCCCGAGTCCGAAGTACACTCTGCTGCACAGTCACTATAAAGAGGAGAAAACCAGAGTTCAGGCGGGGAATACAGTCATACCTTGCTTGTTCGTGCTTCCAGATTTGCACACTCGCGTTCCCCCCTCCCCATGAACAGTACTCACATATTTGCGGAGTTTCCCGGTCAATGCATGCACAGGACTCCTGCCTCATTTTTCACTGCAGTGTTGTGCTATTAACATTCGATTACTTCTCTACATTTAATTAACTCCTTGTTGAATCTTAATGTGATAATGAGAACTTTAATTCCAACCATATACCACATCAGTGCTATGATCCCAACAGCAAAAATAGATTTTATTGAAGTCACCCCAGTCCCATAATCCCTCTGCCTTTTATAACACTATGAGCCAGATAAAAGCACAGCAGCTGCAACAGGCCGAGAATCTTCCCTGATTGCTACAAGGAACACTGACAAATAAAATCTGTTTTGGAATCAAAATCAGTTGGCTGTGATTAATAGTTGTCACTTGTTCATCTCTCTGGGAGCAGAGATGGTGACCAAGGCTCTCTGCAGAGGATCTCTCTGCAAATCCTCTACCTACATTCAACCAAAGACCATGCTGGTCATTTATTCTGTCAAAACTTTCAGCTTCTGAACAATCTACAGCAGATACCTATGAGATGAATTCCTCTCTCGCCCTTTTTCTGCCTCACACTTTGTAAACTGTTAAAACCAGGCCCAGCAAGACTGAGAACATGAAGCCTTAGCAAGGAGCACACCCGACCTTCCAGAAGGCTCATTAACTAATGAAAACACCAACAAATAGATTGTATGACTGCACAGACAACTGCAAACACTGGGCTTGGTGCTCAGCAGCCACATCTGACAACGCTCACCCAAAACATGTCAACATGAAGGATTGCAGAAGCAATTCTGAAACAAATGGAGGTGTGAAATGTGTGTCAGGGTCATGTTTTTCCCCAGAACTGCTCTCATTCCGTGATTCCACACAGAGCACAGCCTGCCACGTCACTGAGTCTATGTGACATGGTGAAGCACATCCCTGAAAAATCATGTCCTCAAATTCATTGGGAACAGTTTTCCTGAGGTTAACTTTAACCTAGGCATGCTTTCCTCCTGGATCTGGAAAGCACTTAAGGATCCGTTTCATATCACAGAGGTGCCTAAACCCACCTGAGGAGCCCATTTCATCTCATGGAGGTGTCTAAATCCCGCAGTGGTGCATATTCCCATTCCCCACTCTCCTGAATTACAGTCTGCACAACTCTCAGCAGACCGCACATGCTGAAGACCAATTTTGCATTTATTAAACACAACAATGACATGAATGACTTCCCAGTGGAAGGACTCTCTGGGACACTGCTCTGCATGTCTGGAACAGCAGGGTAAGGATTGCAGGGGAGGGAAAGCTGAAGAGAAAATGGGAAATAACCTGCCACAGGAGCAGCACGGAGGCAGCCCAAGGAGCCTGTGCTAGAGGCAGAATTGCTAAAATAACCTTCAGCAGAGGAAGGAAGGGCAAACAGCAGATGGGGATCACAAGATGAGGGCACATTTTATGATGTTTAAACTTCACTTAAACAACAGCAATGATCTGAGTGTAATGAGCAGAAGGAAATAAGCTCCTTTCAGCCAAGGCTCCTCTGCTCGTTCCTTCCAAATGAAGAGTCTCACGTGGCCTCAACTCACAGCTCTAAATAAGCAGGTAGTAACACTGCACTGTCCTAAGTAAGTTCTAGGGCCATTAAAGCCTTTCCGTTACTATATACAGAGTTTGTCCTTTGCTTCAGTGATCCCAACAGTGCCGTGCATTGCTTGCAGGTGCACTTGCCTCGAACCTGTGAGCTCCTGTGCCCATGGACTCTCTCCCCCAGACCTCCTGTGGATTTTGCCGAGCCCAGATTGAGATGTTTCTCAGCTTACTTCCTCAACCCCTCACTTCTGAAAGGGCACAGGGAATGCTCAGGATGCTGTCAAGGTTTATCTGGCAAGACTAACTCTTAGATGATTAGGTGGTCTGCTTGCAATCCTGAAAGTTTAGTTTAAGCCCCAAATTCCTGGAGCTTAAAATCACTTTCAATTAACACCAGCATTAGCCTGGCTGTTGAGCACTGGTCCCCAGGGGAACCAGGGGAGCTGCACAGCCACCGTGGGCACTCAGCACACACTCTCCTGAGCTGATCAGAAACTCTGGCTCACATTAATAACACAATATCTGTTCAGAGACTATGTGTATCACAAAAACCAGACTGAATCATGTCAAGACAAGAAAAAATAATATAATAGCTACTGACATGATTTAATACTACATGCTATACTTTGCTTCTTGTTATATTTGGTTTCAGCTCTCAGCCTACTGTAAAAGCCCGCCAAGAATTCTTCAAGCCTGCCAGGGCTACAAATCGTGGCCAAAAATATTTGCCATATCACAGCTCAGTTTCCAAAAAGTAAGATGCTGGACTTTTACAGCCAAAAAAAATACAAGGTGCAAAGGACAATAAAAAATGGGCTTATTTAATATTGTTGGAATTCATCAGATCAAATGAATCCAAGTGCTCTTAATCCTGTAGCACTGCAGCATGACAAATACACTTCATTTAGATCCTCAGTCCCTGTGAGTCAAATGAGTCTGGAAGATTCAGCCACACAGCTGCTGGATGTTATTCAATTAGCATGAGGCAATCATTTCCAGCCCTCAGCCTTTGCCTTTAGAGAGCCAGACAGCTTCACCTTGGATTAAACGGATCGATTTTTCCACTGTGTGTTTGTAAAAGCACCGTCAGGAGTTCACCCACCACAGTATTAATGGACCTTTTGCTAATTTTTTCAAAGCACTTATAAAATACAAACAACGGTGTCTTATAACAATGTGTAACTGCAGAGGCAGCTTCTGCAATGGATGTATCTCCAAGAAAAATGGGTTGACAGACATGTCCTTAAGAAGCCTGGGCTTTGTATGTACTTTACTGTCGGTACAGTATCTTCAGTCACAGCCAGTGACATTTCAGCCCACCTTCCTATGAGAAGGATACGAGGAATGAGTGTCTCAAAGAAAAATCTTTGCTGTGTTACTCAGGACTCAGACATTCACTGACTCCAGTCAAGGCAAGCCCCATGTACAAACCTAACAAACTAGGAAGAAATTAGGAGCAAACCCTAATTCTTCATCTCAAATGAGATAAAAATTAGGAGTAATTGTTCATCTTGGATAAGGAAAACTTAGGAGCAAACACTAATTCTTCACCTCGGATGAGGAAATAACTAGGAGCAAACCCTAACTCTGCACCTTGGCTCAGTCCCAGGTGTGCAGATGTTTAGCCTCAAAGCCAGGAGAGCTGCTGGAAGATCATGTTTTCACCCACCCCACTGCCAAGCAGCAGTAATGCTCACCCATCCAAATGGAATATTTACCTCTTTACAGGGAAAACATGCCCTGGAAACTGTCTCTGATTGGAATCAGGGAAGTTCTTCAGATGAGTTCAAGTATAAATATATTGGAAGTACTGATTCTGAAAGAAATGTAAAACAGGATTTGTCTATTATTTCAAAGGAGAAGGGGAGGAAACCCTTTTCCAAGGTCATTTTGACACCATATGATGATGTCAAAAATTCACTAATTACACATCTGTGCTAATTGATCAGACTGACTGACTCTGAGCCTTAACTGATACTGAAGTGCAGAGCAGGCTGGGGAGAAGGAATGGAAAATAGAGGAATATATCAAGTAGGATTTTGTTGGTATCTGTCCTAAAGCTGGATTTTCCCTAGGGACTGGGATGATGAATAATAATGAATTTGAGACTATGACTGCTTTCCAAAACCACAGAGAGCACTGAGCCAGGAAAGACTCTGCTTTGCAGGATTCAAAGTTCTCCTGATAACTTGGGAGAGACGTCCTGAAAAATTCAGGAGATGATTCAAACAGGGCCCAAGTCCTGGGTATTACACCTTGGCAGGGATAACATACAACATGGAAACACCAGTTTACACAGGAATTCTGCTGAACAGGATCTAGAAGCTTCCTGGACATGAGCCATCAGTATCACACTCCTGTAACATAAGTCAAGCATCACACTGATGGATGTGGAAGCTGTGGTGGGCTGCAGGACACATCACCTTCGTCAGCTACAGGCACCAAGGAGGCTTCAAAGAACAACTCCACATGAAGTGGATAAAACACTTCAGGAACTAGAGCTGCTCAACCTCACAGGTGACAGATGTGACACACCCTTCTGTCCTCCACACCTGCAGCAACCACAACCACGACGACACACCAATCAACCACTAACCTGGAAATCTGGATGGCACTGCTGTTAAACTACTTCACCACCCAACATTTTGATGCCAACACTCAAGTCCTTGCACTGTTTCCCTCACAATCCCCCAATGCCATCCCTTTCCTATGGATTCTGTTCCATCCACCAAGCCAAGTCCACCTCCATGACTTTGATCCTAACAATTTCTTTATTCACTTAAGGCAATGAGCTCGAAGTAAGAGCAGAATAATTATTTGGTCTCTTCCACCCCAGTGTTAAGTTGCTCTAAACTCAATTAATCACGAAGAACTGCTGGCAGCTCACTCTTTGCCAGCAAGACACACCAAAGTAATAAGTGATTTCACATTCTGCTTTTGAAGACAAGCTATTAAATTCAGATACGGTACTACTTTAATCAAGAATAGTTAATTAAGCTGCTCCCTTGATATGAATTTTTATCATTCTGCACCAGCCATACATCACTTTTCTAGGACTGAGACTGAGGCCATGATGCATGTTTGCAATCTGTCTTTCCAAATTAGTCTGCCACCATTTGTAAACTCAGAGTGAATCCAATATATTTCATCTCACTAGTACCTGGGCCAACTTTGGGGACACTGAGGACTTGGAGGGCAAGTGATGCTAGAGCACCACCTCACCAAAGGGTTTCAGTGGAATACTGAGTTACAAATCCTCTGTGGTTCATCACTCATCATGACACAAAACACTCGGTCACGATGTATTTTACTGTGTTTGCCTCACTTTATTTTAGTAAATAAAGTAATAAACTTTTATTTAAAGTGTGTACCAATGCACACTTGGTATTTTAGTGTGTTTGCCTCACTTTATTTCTGTAAGTGAACTCAGCTTTATGCTCTATGACACCATCATAAAATCGATTTAATAACTTATATTCTCAGAATAATCCTCAGCAGACATAATGCAGGATTTCTAAATATAGACCATAAAGCTGAGGAAAGATGTAGCATTAGATTATTAAAAACATTAACATATTATAAGAATCTAAGTCTAAATTTATTGCAAGCAAAAATCTCCAACAATTTTCTATTACCTGAGCTCAAGGACAGGCTAATGTAATGCTTTCCTAGAAAAAAAAAAACAACTTAAAACACGACAGACATAGGAGTTAGATCTGAATCTCTTCTGTTCCAAAGCACTCACAGAAGTAGAGAGAAAGAAAATGACATCACTGTTTGGCTACGTGACTTAATTGTAATGGAACAGGCTTATGAAGTAAAAAAGTGGACAAAATGAAAACTTGGACAAGTCTTCCAAACACTGACTGGAAACATTGTTACTATGTTGGGAGAATCTGCTGGAATTTATCCCAAGGAAAATAAGGAACTGAGAAAACAGGTCATCTCATTTGGTCTTTGGTGGACGTATCCCATTAAGTCAAACCAAGGCTTCCATCCCCATACAACCATTTCTATTTAGGTTTTCTGAAGTACAAACTCATGAGGTTGATGTGAACTGGCTATTTGCACACCCTTGAGATTTTACAGACAATTTTAATGAAATACAATCAAAGGAGGTGGTTTAACATGAGACTCCTGGATCCCCACCTCCATCACGACTCCACTGAGCTGGCCCTGGAAAAGCCTCTACATATAGAGACAAAGGGAGAAGCACATAAGGGCACTTAGTTAGGTCACTTATTTTTTAATGAAGATAGGAGTATAATCCATAGTTTGTTTATTTAAGTGAGAAATCAAGTAGAGCCAGAAGAACAGCTTCCAAAACACAACCAGGCCCATGGGGAATATTCAAGTCCACTCCATGAGCCTTTGAATTGGCTCTTGGCACTTGGGCCTTTTACGTGTTCTTCCCATTTAACAGATTTGTTTAGATAAACTCCTGAATTTGGGTATTTACACAGCATGATAGAATGGTGTATTTAGAGATTTTAAGCAGAGGAACATTCTTTCATGCTAATGGTAAAACGAAAACATGCCAGACTTTAACTAAAGAAACATGTTCTAACACCGAGAAACTTTTATAATTAATCCTTGCCTTAGATCATCTCAGAGAGAGTTATGAGTCTAATTACCATCAGCTGAGAAATCACTCATGTTTCTGAAACTGCTGAAACCAGACACTGGGTAAAGACAGTCTGCATCCCTTCTATCCCATGACCAATTTCTGGCTAAGCCCTGACTCACCGCATTAAGTCCCAAAATCTCTCTCAGCATTAGCGATTGCTCACTGCAGGCACCAGAGGGGGGGGAAATCCCCTCCAATCTCCACTGCTTTGCAAGAGGGGTGAAGACAATGCATTCCCAAAGAAGTTTACTGAGGAGGATGTTTTAGGAGGGCTGTTCTTTGAGCAGGTCTGTGGTGTGCAGGATGCGGTGAGTGAAGGTTTGGCGGGTGGCCAGCCCTGGCTGGGTTTGCTGCAAGGCTGAGCGAGGCCTGTAGCTCAGGAAGAGATTTCTGCTCGGAAAAGAGAAAAAGGAGATGCAGAAAACTCCATGCACAACCAGCCAGGAACAAGCTGTACTCTGGGAAGACGTGCCACCGTCTCCTTGCATCTGCCGTCACCCAAGTCCTGGTTCACTGCTGGATGTTTTCCCCAGGAAGGAAATGAGTGTAAACCACGGCTCCAGAGGCAGCGTTCCCACACGGATGTTAATCTTTGGAAAAGCTGGGCAGGACACAGTGACTTAGAGAGCCTGGAGATCTCCAGAAGCAACAAATCCCACAAATATACAAGCTGTTAAACTTGTGCATCCAGCCAAGCCCTTATAGAAAAAATGAGACATATTTTGACTTTGACTCGCACTTAGAGACTACGAAGCAACTTGAAGCCGGTTATTTCAGAGCTCCAGTGTCACCTGGAAGGGCTGAGGATTCCCCGTGCCCAGCTCAGCTGTGCTTGCTAAGGAAATGTGCTCTCCAAGCCTAAAATGAAGTTGTGGATGCCCCTTAAACATTCATCCCTGAGGTGTTCAAGGCCAACCTGGATGGGGCTTGGAGCAACCTGGGATAGTGGGGGGGTGGCACAGCAGCAGGGAGCTGGAACTTATGGTCTTTAAGGTGCCTTACACCCAAACTATGCTGTGATTCCATGACAGTCAAATCTGTCCTTCCTCTAATAGCAGCTTTGTTTCTCCAGACGGCTAAAGGAAAGGAGAAAACCAAGGGAAAAGGGCAGCCTGGCAGAGTGCTCCCTCCCACTGCCACCCAAACTGCCCTTACAAGCTGAGGAGCCCAACATCCAAATGTTTCTAGAATAGAATGGTTTGGGTTGCAAGGCACTTTAGAGCCCATCCAGTCCCACCCCTGCCATGGGCAGGGACACCTTCCACTATCCCAGGCTGCTCCAACCTGGCCTTGGACACTTCCAGGGATCCAGGGGCAGCCACAGCTTCTCTGGGCACCCTGTGCCAGGGCCTCCCCACCCTCACGGCCAGGAATTCCTTCCCAATATCCCATCTAAAACCACTCTCTGTCAGTTTAAGGCCACTCCACCTTCCCCTGGAACCCCAGGCCCATGTCCAAATTCCCTCCCCAGACCTCCTGCAGGCCCTTACTGGGGGAAGAGGAGAGCAGAGCGTCCCTCTCTGCTGCAGATGATGCCTTTACCCTTGCCAGGGTTTTGTTTGAGAGTCTGAGCTTTGGAAACTGGAAACTTACCCCCAGATCCCTCTCTTGGAAGTAAATGGATTTTTGAATAAAAACGGCACTTTGGGTGAAATTTTGGGGAAGAATTGGTAATACCTGAGCCCACTCTTGCTGTATTTGCAGGCAGAGCAGCTGCTTCTGACTCCCAACTAATGCCTTCAGGTGCTGCAGCAATACAAACTACATTTAAATATATATATACACACAATTATAATATGATTACCTTATTAAGAAGCATTGGGTTTGTGTTCCCATGCAGAGACTATCCGTTGGCTTGATTATTTCTTTCAAGCTGCCTGTCTTTGATGGCATCCCATGGAAAGATTCCATATTAGATAGGGCAGCACACGGTCCACACAGATCAAGTGTGGGAGACAAAAGCAGAGCACCAAGAGCTCTGTCTGAATTCTAACATTGCTTCTTGCAGGAGCGAGGAACAAACAATTCAAAGCCAAAGAAAGGGTTTTCCTCCCAGTGAGAACAAACATGAAGCTGCACATTAGCTTAGGTCAGTAAACTAGTGTAAACTAGTGCTTCACGTTAAAAATTATTCATGTATGCAGGAGATTAATTACAAACATACATGTAACTCCAAACTCTGTGTGCACCAGAGCCTGATTTATCTACTCAGTTTCTTTGGAATATCCAAGTGCCTGCTTTTACAGGCTTAAATTTATTTTCATAGGTTTATTTTCCCTTCCTTATTCTTTTCACTTAAAAAAATACTGAACCCCTAAAGATTACAATCTTATACTGATTCCCTTCCTCCCAATCCAATTTCCTCCTCCTCCTTCCACCAGTTGAAATGCAGAAATCCCTTCCAACACACCCTTGAGTCTCTCAGCTGTCAGCAGAGCAGCTTGTCTTGGCTACCCACAAAATCCAACGGGAACAAACTGAAGTCGAAATGCAAAATTATAGTGGAAAAAAAGACGAGGCTGAACCCCTTCCAGTCTTGGTGCAGATGGACAGATACACTCCCTGTTTCATCCTTGGAGGTGGCTGCAACGTATCTAGTTCAGCGGGAGGCAGTCCAACCCCGCTTCCTGAGGATGGGGGGTTGTACAGGACACCAGCAACATCCCAAGAACACCATGAATACTGTCAGTCCCCCCCATAGGTTACATGATCCTGCTTTAATCCACCACCAGGAATAAATCCCCCCATCTTGATTCACTCACCTCCTCTCTGAGGATCATCCCACAGCTTCATACCACCTTGGAGACCTCCAAGGTGGCCACCCCAGCCACCCTGGGCAAGGGGCAGTGATGTAGGCTGAGGAATGCCATGACCTTCCCAACGGTCCCAAAACGCCTCCTGAGCCTCCTGAGTTCACGCCAGGTCTTGAGGAGACCTGGATTTGCCAATCCTGTCACCCTGAGCACAAAGCAATTAAGGCTAAAGAGCTAAAGGAGCCTGTTAATGAACTTCCCTAGCAACCCTCACCATGTTTCCTCCCTTTCTCTAGAGAAGACATTATTAAACCAGGATGTCTTCTGCCCCCATGTGCCCTCACATCCCAAAAAGTCTGACACAGCCCAGCTCCTGCCAAGACCCCTCATTTCCCCGGAAGACTTAAAGTGAAAAAAAAAATCAGCTTAAAAATGTTCACCCCAGTTTCAAACAACTGTGCAAAACTCCACCATTTTCTCTGTGGCCAATCTGCAACGTTTACCAAATTTGGGGCTCTGAAATGCCCTTCTGTCATGCAAGAAGAGGCATTAAATTCCACCCAACACAGATGCTGAGCTCTGCTTTGCACTACAGAGCCACCAAGTGTCTTCAGCTTCTCTGCATCTGAGATCAAACCAGCTGTGACCACAACACAGCAGAAGCCATCTCTTCCCCCAAACAAGGAACAAATCCTGTCCTTTCATCCTGGGAAGTCCTCACCTCTACATTTGACCTCTGAATCTGTAAAAAAGCCTTCGTAATTCAGTGTGGACAGGCAGCTGCAGAAATCCCTTTAAAGATGCATTTTCCTAGAAAGAGACCAGGGAGTCAACGTCCTGGGTTGGTCAAAGAAGCAGGATAAATACAGTAAGGAAGGAAGCATCTGGCACAGGACTCAAGCCACTGCAGGGCACTTCCCAGAGAAGCTGTGGCTGCCCCATCCCTGGAAGTGCTGGAATGAGACTTGGAACAGCCCATGGCAGGGAGGTTGGAACAAAATGAACTCTAAGGTCTCTTCCAGGCCAAACTAGCCTAGGATTCCATGATTAAATCCCCAGAACTGGATGCTGGAGATCTTTAATGTACAGCAGACAAGGGTTCATTTAACTGGCTTCAAGTTCATCTTTTTTAACTGGTCTTTACAGACATTAGGTAGGGGAGTTTGCAAATAAAAATAAATAAAACATTTTCCACTGAAAAAACCAGCTGAATTATAAACAAGTTACAGTCAAAACACACTTGACTGTACAAAGGATTTGCCTGAAGCCAACCTTGGATGTCCCACCTCTCCAAGGGCTTCAATACACCAAAATTAATAAATTCATAGAACTATAAAGGTTGGAAAAGCCCTCTAATATCATCAATTCCAACCATTAACCTGACACTGCCAAGGGCACCACTTAACCATGTCCTTAAGCACCACATCTATACTGGTTTGTGGTCTAAATGGGCACATCCCACCACTCTTTTCCAGGTGCAAGATTGTATTCAGACTAAAATCGAGAGACTATGAAGGCTTCATGGTTAAATATCTAATTAAATATCCACAGATAAATTTGCTTGTTATCTCATGTACTTCAGCAGCCTGAAATCAGCACCTCACCAGATATGTAAACCCTGGGATCTACTGTGTCTACACAACCATCTGGATTCAAGGAGTCCTGTCCCTGAAAAGAAAGTTTGAGCACACCCAGTAATACCTTTAATTAAATGTGAATAGATGAAAGGCTGAACTCTGCCACTGGCACAAGGACAGGAGCTCCCAGGCCAGCAGTGCTCACTGGGACTCCTACCTGGGATGCCAGCACAGCTGCCTGGATTTACCAGCCCTACTCTCCCCTCAGTGACTTCTGATGACTTTAGGTATCTCTGCATGTTCTTTTCTGCCTGTATCTTGCCTCACCCTCCGTTCCAAAAGAGCAGAATTAATAATTAACGCCTACCAGGCAATTGCTGAAGAGCAAGTACCAAAAGGGAGGCTACAGATAGCTTCTCTTGCTGACAGCTTGTAAAATCCAACAGCTCATCTTTCTTGAAGGTTCAGCTCCTCAAGCGTGAAGATGCTCAAGTTCTTAAAAAATAATAATAAAAAATCCCAGTTTAAAAAAAAAAAGAGGAGGAAGGTTCCCAGCCATCACAGTGAAGAAGAAATTCTTAAATCAAAAACTTGCCTCCTCAGGCAGAAACTCACCTATTAAAATGACACAGGCATGGGAAAAACACAATCCTGATAGAAAACAACCTGCTCCCACATGTGATGGGAACATCTCTACAGGTTTTGAAAGAATCCTTCCCCTGACGGTGTAAACTGGTCCTGAAAACGTTCCTGACATTTTCCCCACCGTCAAGACTGCAATTACACATTGCTCCTGGACACTGTTATTTTAATATCCTTGTAAAGAAATATAATTATATAATTTCAAAGCTTTCTATTTAAAAGTCACATTCATCAAGAGCCTGGTAAATCATGTCATTCTGCCTCTCCATAGGGCACTGTGAAGATTTATTCAACAAAGGGGGAAGAAGAAAACAAGGTCTGGTCTGAAGAAATGAACCTGAGGCAGAAAAAATTTTGTATTATTTTCTGGCTTGTTAAAAGTGTTTATTAATAGTATTCACTTACCTTCTAGACTGTCAAAATTATAGAAAAAACAAATTCTTCACCAAAACCATTTTAATAGAACCCAGAAGAAAAAGAATATTAATACCCAGTGCAATCATTTACTTTGATGTCTATATAATATGCAGTGACCCGTAAGTGGAACGAGCTAAAACTGTCATAAATTCATTATGAGAAACCATTCTTTGAAGAATATCACTGCAAATTTGAAATGAACTGGGCAGTACGGAAATCAGCTAATTGCACAGCATTTAAAATAAGTGGCTCTGCTAACCATGTCCTTTCCATGTACTCCTATTCCAGCTGTAAATGCGTTTCTTCCAAAAAACATGGGAGACGCTGGTTTATGAAAATTGAAATGCTGTAATTACTTAGTATGGATAGTGATAGGGCAACATTCATTTAGCATCTCAGACTCTGGAGGGGGGCGAAATTCGAAGAATGATTTCATAATTTTAATGTCTCTGGGAAAGGGAACCTGGGATGACATGCAGCATAAAAAGTGTCAATCCAGACTCTGTCAATGAGGACTGGAGGAAAATGCTCTGTATTCCCAGGGGAATTTCTTAGGTGTCATGTTATAAAAGTAAAAACCAGAACTCCTCTTAAAATCCTACAATGCTTTGGGTGGGAAGGGACTTCAAAATCTCATCCAGTCCCACCCCTGCCATGGGCAGGGACACCTTCCACTATTCCAGGTTGCTCCGACCTGGCCCTGAACACTTCCAGGGATGGAGAATAGGGACGGGGTATCCAGAATTACAGTATTTTCCTACATGGCTCTGGAATGCCTCCTCACCAAGTGGGGCACATCACTTGTTTTGTCCTCTCTGTCCTAATGCTGCTCAAAGTAGCTCTGCCTGTAAGGAATTTCACCTTTAGCCTCGGAGGTGCCCAGGGCAGGGGGTTCAGGGGTGTCCCAGCCCATCTGGGACATCCTGTGGGATCCACCTCCTTTGTCCTCATGTGAACTCTGCCACATCCAGCAGAAGGAGCTTGACTTTACTTTCATCACTCCTTCCTTAGTTACGTTTAAATTTTAATCCCTTATTCTGCCACTGCATTTTTGTAGCAGCAGCTTTAGTTCTGTGGTTTGTTCCTGGGACTGCAGGAAGGGGAGTCCAGCTTGGGAGCGGCTCCATGAGGAACCTGTGGGACCTGCTCCCACAGAGCTCCCTGGAGGCCCCAGGATCTGGCTGACACAGCACCCAGGCAAAGCAGGTGCCTGTCACAGAACCACAGAATATTGTGAGTTGGAAGGGACTCACAAGGATCACCGAGTGCAGCTCCTAAATGAATGGCACACAGGGATTGAACCCATAACCCTGGGGTTATTAGCACCATGCTTTAACCATCTGAGCTCATCTCAGGGCTGTCCCTGTGGGAAAAGGTGTGAGGGGTAGCCCAGCTTTAGAGTCCTCAGTTCCCTGCTCTTTTCCACCTCTCAGCAGCACAGGAGCTGCCATGGGTGGGTGGCACAGGAACCCCTGCACACTGTCACACCTCCATGTACATCTGGTGAGGCTCTTATGCCCCAGGAATCAAGAAAAAGAGGTGTCTGGATCTTTTTTTCCCTCACACAATGACCCAAGCTGTATTTTCCCATGTGGTTTTGTGTTTTACTCCTTGCCTGGATTCTAACAGAAGAACCAACATCATCTTCCAGTATTTTCTCGAGCTGAGGTTCTCTATCTTCTACATATAGATACTACATCTGTATGTACTGGTATTCCAGTGCCTAAAGGGGCTCCAGGAGAGCTGGAGAGGGACTTTGGACATGAGCCTGAAGTGACAGGACAAGGAGGAATGGCTTCCCACTGCCATAGGACAGGGAGAGATGGGATATGGGGAAGGAATTCCTGGCTGTGAGGGTGGGGAGGCCCTGGCACAGGGTGCCCAGAGAAGCTGTGGCTGCCCCTGGATCCCTGGAAGTGTCCAAGGCCAGGGGTTGGAATGAGACGGCCTCTCAGGTCCATTAAAAACCAGTCTGGGATTCCATGATCGGAAAACAGAAGGGAAAATAGGGGGCAGGAGGCAGAGAAATTATGAGCCTGCCCTTTATATCACCCTTGACTGGCAAATGAACCAACATGATGAAGGTGTCCCAGCGCTCGTACCTGGAGCTGACGCCGTGCTGGGCTGGGAAAAGGGCTCCTGGATAATGCTGCATCCAGGAACAAAAGCAAACAAGAGTCAACAAAGGATTTAACAGGCCCAAACTCCTCAGGGCAGACGAAAGCCAAGGAAGGCTCCTCTTTTTAGGAGCCCAAGGGCTTGGACATTTCTGGTTTCTCTCCCTTTATAAGCAGGGCATGACCAAGTTCTATCCTGACATTGTGTGTTGTGAAACACTCCCCTTGCAGATTGGTTTAAAATAAATAATTAGGAAACTAGAGCCCGGAATCTTAGTACTGGATTACCACTCTGTTACCACTCTGGGATGTGCTTTCGGTCTCTGTACGGGTGTTAGATGGTGAGTTGGACTAGATGATCCTTGTGGGTCCCTTCCAACTCATAATATTCTGTGATTCTGTGATTCTGTGATTATACATTAATATACGTATACTAATTTTAATTTTTACAAAGCTCTCCACCAGTGTACTACAACAGTGCTGTGATAAATATGGAATTACCCATTTAAAACAGCAATTCAAAGCTTACCTAGAACTTGTAAGCAGCACTGGCTTTAAGCACTTCAAACATTCAATTTGATTATATTCCAATGTTTGAATTTGCCCTTATGTTATTTTGCATCTGTAAAAAGGAAAACACCACAAATACCCCCAATAAATGGACTGGTGGCTACCTTATTTCATCATTATTTTTAGCATCTAGACCGGGCAACTTGGCCATGAAATTACAAAGGTACTTTTCTTAAACTGATGTGCAATTCAGACATATGGCAATCTTTGCATTCCACATCAAAAATATTTATGATTGCTGGACCTATAATAAGCATTTTGCATCCTGTGTGTAGTACGTATATTCAGAGATGTTCCCTTTCACATATCACGATTTATATAGTTATTAAGGTGTTTCATTCTGCATTTTCTGCCAGGCTTTTAATTTCACACACTTCATCTATCAGATATTACTGCCCACTTCTAACATCTCACTGCAGGAAATGGGAACTGCTCTTGAATACAGAGTCATGGAGGTGCAGGGTTGGCAATACCAAGTGAGACAGAGCTGGGTGATAAATGGAGAAATGAGCAGCTCAAGAGAGAGGTAGGAAATACATAACAGCACATGCAGGGCTGATAAAAATTACATTTGCAGGTAAGTGGAGTGGAAATTTGTACTTATTGGGGAAAACAAAAGGCAAAACATTGTTATTAAAGGTGGAGTGAGAGATAGCAAGAGCAACAGAGAGGCAATTTTCTCCCAGCTCCAGCAGGAATTCAGCTCGAGCTCTAATGTGCAATTTCACTCCAGAGCTTCAGGATGAAACACAGGATTTGACCTAATTGTTTTGGGGGTTTGGATAACAAAGCATAAAAATCCCACTAAGTGGCCTTTTGTGCCAACACAGCCCAGAAAAAAGATGAATAAAAATTACCGAAACAGCCCAAACCTGAAGTGCAATAAATATCAAGATAACCACATAAGGCAAAAAAAGCAGCATATTTAAAGAGGTGGTATTTTTAGGGGGATCTGTGCTATTACAGCAAAACTGCTACAGCTCATCAAGCGTGCTAAAGCAATGCTAAGCTGCAGGAATACAACACACCTTCTCATCTTACCTCTCCTGGCAGTAAAATTTGACAATGGAAAGCCAGGAGTGCTGCAAGAGTATGGAAATGAGGACAATGAAATTTGTCCTATTATGAATGTTAAATAGGCTGTTATGTAATTGTACTTTGTATATTTAACATGGTGGTGTAGAGATTAACAGCCTTTTGCAAACAAAAAGTTAAGAGACCTTTAGAAATGGTAAAAATATGGGGTTTATTCTGGTCACAACTGCTTGTAGCAGGTGGGTTTCAGCATGGATTTTACCTTTTAAAATATCAATGCTGCCTGAATTTTAGTATTTTAGCTTTCCTAAGTGACAAAACCAGGGAGGTGACCCATGATTAGCCACCATCAGCTCTGCTAACATTCAGGGCCAAAATATCTCATCCATATCTGCTGAGTGGCAAACTCGAAGTCCATAAAACCCTCTTTGTTTTGGAGAAGGTTTATCATAAAACCCTTAAACAATCCAGAGTCCTCCCCAAAAGATGGGGAAAGGCAGGAGAGCTCCCCTCTGCTCCAGTGGGGTTTTGCAGAGCAGCTGTGGATCCACAGGGAGATGACCTTTAGTTTTAATACACGAGGCTTCAGCACCTCATGTGACACATTGGCACCAAGCCGTGCACAGAGACAGAACCCAGGATCCCAACAAACCATCCTAGAACTCACAAATAACCATCACAGCTGCTCATTTACCTCCAGGAATAAATAGTAAATAATAAAACACATGTGACCCTCCTAGGCACCATTCTGTCTCATGTGGAAACCAGCCCAGTGTTTTGCAATATATTTATATATCCCAACACTCATGATTTAAAGATTTATATACAGTGAATCCTCTCTGTATCGCGACTTCTCCTTCACGACCTCGCCCATTTGCGAAGCAATTTTGTCGCAGTCCAGCTCCGGGGATCTGCGATATTCCATAGACAGCACATGCGCTCTGCTTCTGCTTTGCCGAGGGGCGGTGCCGGCTCTCCCTGTGAGGCGGGACGGCC
>WEKX01019047.1:452023-513874 GCA_013390025.1 Pitta sordida
GGGGGTGGAGCAATGGGCGTGGCCTGCATGCATATTAACGACCTGTCGTTCTTTGCGAGAATAATGTTTCGCAAGGGCTGTCGCCTGTCCCTTTCCTCGCAATGGAGGAGGTATAACTGTAGTACAAATTACTTCAGACACCCCAAATTTCCCTGGTTTGGCTGTCAAATCACGTGGAGCACAGTGACAGGAGCCAGCGTCCAGTGCATGACCAGCTCTCCAGCACCTCATCCTGCCACATCCTATCCCACCCTCAGGGTACAAGTGCAATGTGTTTGGCTTAGTTTTGAGCCTGGAGATGCTCAGGAAGGTGCCAGAGGGACCAAGAATCAAACTGGGACACGACTGATCCCAACAGCAAGTGGAGAACTGGAGAAACAGCCCGAGTAAAGAAGTCAATCAACTTGATGGTTCTAAAGGAAAGCAGGAAAACAAGTGACTCTAACAGGGTCTGAAACAAGCTTGGCTTTTTTACCTTTCCTTATTCTCTTTTTCTCCCCCTTGTCAAGAGCCTGCCTTTTAATTCAAGGAGAACTTGGATTCTGCCGGAAAATGTCTTCCCATGGAGCATCTTGTGTTTCACCTGGCAGGCAGCCCCAGCACAACCACTCCTGTTGTCAGTGAATTTGAGGAGCGTTTCTGCTTTATAATGTCAGATTTGCTCAAGTTTGGAGCTCTGTTCAGGCCTCAGGTTGGAGCTGACAAGCTGCTGATTCACTGGCAGAAGTCTCATCTCTCCCACAGATTCCCACACTCGTCCCAGCCCTTCTCCAACTCTCTCCTTAAGCAGAATAAAAGCCTGGGACAGGACCACAGGACCCCAGTAGGAAATGACATCTTTATCTACAGTGGGACCTTTTTTCCCCCCGACTCAGAAATATTGCAACACCAAAGGCAGAGATGGCACCACATCAAAGGGCCCCTAAGTTATAAGGGAAGTGGTTTTATTTTCACTTGAGCTGCAATTGCTTTTATTTTTTCAAATGAGACTTCAAAATACCTCAAAAAAGTACGAGAGATGATAATGGGATCGAAAAATTCCATGGCACCTGAATCCCAAATTCAAGCCCCAGTAGCAGGGGATAAGACAACCTAGAGCAGTTCCCAGGCACAGGCTCTAAGGACACTGAGGTTATCCCTCTCATCTGGGCTGTGTTTCTGAAGGGGCTGTGAAATTTGCAGTCCTGTGACAATAAAGAAATGTGGGATTAAGAAACAAGAGAGGAGGAAAAAGGGCCGGTCGATTCTCCCATCGCCTCTCCTTGTTCCTAAAATTTCCGTTGCCTGGAAATGGCTGCTGAGAAGCCAGGATTATAGAAGTGCTTGCCAACTTCTCACACGTTAAGAAAATAAAAGCCTGAGTGATGGGTAGCTTAACCCATCCTCTAAGCACTGAACTAAAACATGTTTACTAAGGACAACTGGAACAGTGAAACCCCTTGAAAAAATCCAGGAGTGACGAGGACTTGACAACTCCCAGGATTAAAGAGTGCATATATTACAGACAAGGTAATCTCCTTATAGTAAGATGAGGAAAAGGAAAATAAAGCCCTTTTGGTGTGCAAGACAGTTTTTATTTTTAAGTATACACATCTTGACTGAAGACTTTCTTGTGTGATTGTCTTTTATTTTGCTACACCAGCCCAAATCCATATTAAGTTGCATTTTTCCAACAACGCCACTGCTCTCATCAAACATGACCCACCAATAATAAAACAGGAAGCACTGTGCTGTAGAAATGGTTCTTCCTAAATTTAACTTTTTGCCACCACAAAAAAGAGGATTGTGTTCATTTTCCCCCCTTTACCTTTTTACCAACACTGAGGAGTCTGAAATGAGCAAAACAAAATTCCTGCAGTCACACTTCTCCCTGTTCATACCAAATGTGCTCACACTGGTGCTGGTAATGCTGCTGCCAATGGTGATATTCACTGGCCACTGGAGCATCAGCAGTGCAAAACTGGGGTGGCAAATACTTGATCTGGAGGTTGAAGAAGAAATTGTGTCGCCTGCTGCTCAACCAACAAGAAATGAGGGCAGGACAGCAAAATAAACTCTGTTTAAGACAGGAATGCAATGCAGTTGTGTCCCTCAAGTGTGTGGGTCCAGAAGAGGCAACATGAAGTATCCAACTGCCTGGAGATCACTTACATCTTCAGGAAAAGCAAAAATCCCCCAACAGTGGCTTTTTGTAGAGCTGCCCAATGCTGGCCAAAGGCAAATCCACAGCTGGTGATAACAGTTATGGTTCCACTGAAGGCTGATGATCCCTCTGATCCTACTGATGGAGAGGGAAAACCCAATCCAGCTTCAATGAAAGAGTGAAACAAGATTTTGCACCCAACTATGAGAATTGGGGAGTGTGTTGGAAAATTTCAACTGGGCAAAGCCCCAACAAAAAAAAAAAAGCCAATAACAAAACCTACCTTCCTTCAGCTTTAGAGGAGAAGAAATGACCTCTCAGAAATGCCAAAATGACTCAACTGTGATTTTTTAAGCTGCTTCAACAGCATCCTGGTGATTTCAAGTAGTCCTAAGACTTTACCTGTGATTGCCTTCCCCTAAGTGGAACTACGAGCTGGCAAAGCACTCAAATCAGGCCAAAAGCAACACACACAATGATTTTTGTGACTGCTGTGTTATGAAGAGATTGTTTTTCCCATTCCCTGTGAATTTTCAAGCAGCGAAAACCAGCAATAATGGTTTACTACCTGCAGGAGCAGATAATATGTATCTCCATAAGTAGGTCATTTTCTTAGTGGCTGGTTTCTCACCACCTCCTTTGTAACACACACACACACACACACACACATTTCAAAATCAGCTCTCCAAATGAGGGGAGGGATGGTGATGGGAGAACTTGCTCCAATACCAAGCAGAGTCCAGTTCAGCAAGACAAGCAGGGAAAGGTCATATTTTGCACCTTCTCTGAGAGCTTTGCAGGGAGTTGTGACACTCTGGAGAGGATCCTCTCAACACACACACAGGGATGGAGTGTGCTGCACATTGCACATTTCATTACAACAGCAGAGCCACATTATTTCAGTAAATAAGTGATAAGTTCAATCCTTACCAAGTTTTCTTGGTTCCTGGCTGCTATTTTCTGATCATCTTCTCCCCCATTTTTCATGTATTTGACCTCTTCCACTGGTTTGATCCTATACTCATCTGAGCACCAAGGAAAAAAAAAAACAAAAAGAAAAAAAATTGTTTTGAACCAGTGTAGTTTAGCAGCTGGGATAAAAACCAAACTAAAACCAAAACAGCTGACTAGAAAAGACCCTAGTTAAGCAAAGCAACTAAAAATTACATGTATATAGTAGTTTCAGAGGCTTAAATGTGACTGATATCAAGGGAGTTTCTCCTGCCTGCAATGAGAACTTTCAGTTCTGGTTTGCAGAAGTCTGGTCTAGTACAGCCACAGCCCCAGGAAATAGGGATGTTTGGTGTGTAACTCTCTCCCAGATCCCTACTTTTCTGTACAATATGTTCAATGCAAACAAGTTCTTTGCTCCTGCATCCTCCCTGGATTTTTATTCTTAGTGGGCAAGTCATTAGAGAGGAGTCTGCTCATGGATGTTCCCTGCATTGAAAAAATACTCCTTTGAAAAGCAGAGCTCATGGAAGCTATGGAAAATTTAAATTAAAAGCTGGCAAAAACAACTCACACCAAAACCCACTGTTTTTTGGTTTTTTTTAATTTTGTTTTCCCTTAGGACACAACGCACAGTCATGGAATGACTTCTGGAGGAAAAGCCCCACATTGACCATCTTCTCCTTCCCCTTTCCCCCTCAAAAACCACCTTTTTCTTGCAAATGAACATTACCCAGACGCAAATCCAGCCTGAAAAGCAAGTTCAACCCAGCTAAGATTCTTGGCTTGCCCTTAATATTTATCAGGTTAAGCATTTTCAACTCTTCAAATAATAAATTCCCAGCTCCAGTAGGGAAATATTATCTAAAATACACGTGCTATCCCACAGGAAGCTTCAATAAAGGGATTTTTTTTCCTTGGGAGGACAAGATGGGATTTGGGGAAGAGCCTGAGAATCCAGTGCCTGTAGCACCAACATTGACTTCTGCAGTTGCTTTTTACTCCGATTCTCTTTGTGGCACATGAATCTATTGGAAAAAACATTCAGCTCTGCACCCACACTTCCTCCAGCCAGGATAGATCTGATGCAGAAAAGAAACTTTATCCCACCAAAGCGACAAATATTAATACAGAGAGAAATGAGACACAGCACAGTGGGAATAAAAGGCAAAACCTCATCAAATGAAAAAGAAACCACAAAGTTTCCTCTTTTTCTCTGGGTTTTCAAGGAATTTCTCTCATTTGCTGAGGAAAAACTAGAACACAAATGGATTTTCCTGTGTCACTGCATTGCTAAAAAAAATAAAAAACAATTATTTAGAAGGAAAGTTGTTTTCTAGCAAATGTTAGTGAAAGAATCTACAAGTTAAATAAGGCTTACTTTGAAAGGTAAGACTTATTTTTAAAACAAGATTGCTAGAAAACCAATCCTATTTCATCAAACACAACATTTGTTCTAGTCCATATCAATACATTTTATTACAGAGTTTAAATAAACTGGGGTTTTATCAAGTAACAGCATCTCAGACGCAAAGCCTCAAAACAGATGGAAGAATGTAAGACAATATTCACAATGTGAACACCAACTCTGGTTTTTCTGTTATTTTTTCCAGTGTAATTTAGCCAGTCTGGAGGTGCCAATTCATAAACCCAAAAGGGCTGAACACAACAAAGCCTGGGGAGTGAGAAGGATTTGATTGACTGCAATTATCCAAGTCCCATTTCCCTCCCAGCTCCAGTGAGCTCTGGTGCGATCAGCAATAAAACCCACGTGCAGGAAAAGCACAGAACTCCCCCGGTGGCACATCCAGATTTGAATGGGAAAACAGAGGAGCAGGAGATAACAGCACAAGGGGAGTTTGCAGAACCCTCAGCTAGACCATGGTCACTGAGAGAGAGAGGCAAGTTCAACCCAGCCCTGTGAAAAACGGGGAACGGATGGAGGTTCCTGATGTTCTGTGGTGAAAATAACCTCGGGAACGTGTCTCCTGCTTATTCCAAGAGATTAATTGTGCTCAGGCAGGAGCCAACCCTGTGGGGATTCCTTGGAAAACATCATCCCTCGGAGCAAGTCAGCCAGGGCCCAGATGAGCTCATGACTGGTAACACTATAATCAGGTTTGTATGTGAAATTTTGGTACAGCTGGATAGGACAGAGATTTCTTAGAGATCATCCCCAAAATCCCTCAAAAATGCAATTTTAATTTCAGGTTTATCCTTCAAATGTTGCATCATCTGCCATATGCACCAAGTAGCCCTAAAATGGTGGGGAAGAACTTCACACAGATTTCTCACGTGACTTCCACAGCTCTTTACAGCAGTGTTAGCAGAATTTATTAATTAACCTATTAATACAGGAACTACTGACTTCTTTTTCTTACTCCTCCTTTTTCTTTCTCTGTTTAAATACCTATTTGTTCTCTTCCCCACTGAAAGTGAAATCATATCTATTTATACCTCCTTCCAGCAGTACTAACAAATGTTACCAAGATACTGCATTTGTGCTCCCTGTTTTAAGGCAAATATTTGGCCTGTGATAGGGAACTACAGGATCCCAGGAGTAACAATGTTGCTTTAAACTTGATGGCTCTGAAGGAAGTGGACGTGCAAAGGAATGGATATTCAAGGAAGAGGTGGAGCTGGAAGTAAGTCATGGAAGTAAGTATAGAGTCATTAATGGCTTTAGGTGAATCTGAAAATTGAATTAAAGGTTGGGTGAATGGGTCATTAATTTAACGCCTTTCTTTCAAGGATTTGCAAAAACCTTCTAACCTGGTTTAGCTCAGTAAGGTCAGAGTGACCTGGAGGTGAAGAAGTTAAGATTGATAAAAACCACCTTTTGATTTTTACCTGCTGATTTCTACTGAAGTAAACACAACATTTTCAAATATTTTGGCCTGAGTGATCAGAAATGAACTCGGACAAACCCTGAAATGCTGATTGAGATCCATTAGGACATAATTAAGTCTGCAAGTCAACAAGACCTGTAACACTGTAAGCAGTTCACAATAAAGGAAATTACACAAAGTTCTGTGCATATTTACCTTGCTCTACTTTTTTTCCTGAATACAGTTTTATGTCAGAAATAAAAGTGAAACACCTTCATATTTGTCTCTTGTACAGAACTAGTGAATGTGATAGAAAAATGAGGACACTAACTCAGAGCATGGTATGTCATATATAAAGAGAAATACATCTTTATGCTCCTTTCAGGAGCAAAAGTGAAAATCAAGTCCTGTCTCTTGTGTGGTTTATTACATAAAAAGAGAAGCTTTCCAATAACTCATGTGGGGGAGGAATGGTTTTACAGCACTGGCACAGCAAATCCTGAGTTACTGAATTAAATCAAAAGAAAAACAACATAAATGAACCTCAAATAAAAGACAAGAAATAGTGTGAGCATAACACCCACCTCAAAATCACAGGATATCAGCCAGAAAGCAGGAACGCCTCTAGCTCCCAACTCCAGGGAAAGACAAGGCAGGAGGAATTGGGAGTTGAATAAGCTGCAAAAATTCTCAGCAGGCAAATCTTATGAATGAAGATCTCCATCTGGAAACAGATCATTCTACTCAGACATGTCACTGAGTTGCCACGGCAACGTGACAAAGAAAACCAGCACTCATTAATAATGATTTCAGTGATAAATGAGCATATCAACTTATAATACTGAAACAATTACTAGGTGTTGGGGGGGGGGAGAAAACGTGGTTGTTCCTATGAGAAATCCCTCAGCACTTCCAGCCACGGCTGTAGGTGCCATCACCACAGAAACATCAGTGGGGACATTAATTCTGGCTCAGTTTAAAAACAAAACAATGCCAGAAAAAAGCACAAGTTTACCAAATATATCTAGACTCACTATGACTTTCGGAGAGATCTTTCATTAAAAATTAAGCCTTTAAATAAATAAAATTTAAAAATTTGATTTACATTGCATTCCCATTTCAGACATCTAAGGACGAACAGATTTGGCTCTGCTGTCATCAATAGGGATGGTGGGTGAGCCTCTCTTCTCTATTTTTAGTGAGATATCAAGTATCAGGCAGCAGGTAAAAGTCATTTTTCAGTTACAATGCCAAGAAGAAAGTTTAGAAACACACATTCATTCCCTGTGCTTCACATCTTTCTTTAGTATCTCTCGCCTTTCTATCACAGGACATGCCAAGATTTATCCTTCATCCATAATAAACCACATTTCTATCCTGTCAAATCTGAACTTTTTTGTCTAACAACTTCCTCTGTACCAGACTTATTTCTGGCAGGTGCAGAAAGTGCTGCTGCTGTGAGTGCCACGGATCAAAGCTCCACGTGCCCTCCTCTTCCAGAGACTTGAAAGCTAAAAGCTATATATAGGTAAAGGGCTGAACTGCTCTTTCTAAAAATATTTCTGAAAACTGCAAGAGATTTTGATGCAATTTACTGAAACATGTAACAGTAAGTGAGCCACTCTGATGCCAAACATCCTAGAATGGTCTGGGTGAGAAAGGATCTTAAAGCCCATCCAGTCCCACCCCCTGCCATGGGCAGGGACACCTTCCACTATCCCAGGTGGCTCCAACCTGGCCTTGGACATTTCCAGGGATCCAGGGGCAGCCACAGCTTCTCTGGGCACCCTGTGCCAGGGCCTCCCCACCCTCACAGGGAAGGATTTCTTCCCAATATCTCATCTCTCCCTGCCCTCTGGCACTGGGAAGCCATTTCCCCTTGTCTTATCAGCACATGCCCTTATCCAAAGTCCCTCTCCATCTTTCCTACAGGTTCCCTTCAGGTCCTGGAAGGCCACAATGAGGTCACCCCAAAGCTTCTCTTCTCCAGGCTGAACAATCCCAATTCTCCCAGCTTTTCCTCCCAGCAGAGCTGCTCCATGCCTCTGATCACCTTGGTGCCTCACTCCTGCAGCTCCCTGTCCCTCCTGTGCTGCAGGCAGCTCTCCTGGAGCCCGTCCCCAGTGCCATCGGGAGGGAGGAATTCTCTGAGCTACACTGGGAGGACACGATCAGGGAAAAGAAAATAAACTCACTGAGCACCAGGACAGTCAAGGAGCACAATTAAATCACTGGTGTAGCTGCAGTTTCCATCACCCAAGTCATCAGCCTGAAGCCCTCAGGGTTTGGAGCACTGGAGGAGGGGGAGATGAGCTCCTTACATTTATTCCAGAATTGTTATTGGATGTGTGTATGAACTGCCTGGACACCAGCAGAAACTATCCCCGAAAATCCAACAAAGCGTAGTTGCAAAAATCCTGTAAATTAGTATTTCTCAAATGAAACACCAGGAAATGAGAGTATCTAAGATCTTAGTTTCAGCTTCAAGCACACAGAGAAAGCAGCATCTACACATTCATTTGACTCTACACGGCTGTTTCAATTCTGAATTATTTGCAGAGATTCACAGCAGTGGGGGTGGGTTTCCCATCCACCTGGATGTGGGTTGGGAATGAAATTTCATCAGAGATCAACCAGCACTGGGAGAGCAGCCCACTGTCTTCCTGTTATCAAACCTCAACACTATCAATTCACAGACAATTTTAGATCCCAGTGATCATGCTGTTTTCACTAACATAAAAATAATAATAGCTTGGGAAATAAACAAACTCATTTTTTTCAAAGGATTATCTGAAAATGTTCAGTCACATTTCCCAAACCAAGTTATTTTACCTAAACCCCATCAAAAAACCGCAGCCACTGCCAGGAGCTGAGCAGTGGACACCACCAGATATTAAACAGAGAACACGTGCATGAACAACACACCAGTTCTGCCAACAAAATATAAACCATCTGACAGAAAAACTCTTCAAAAATCAACACACAACACAGATGGCAGCACATCTGGCAAGACCACCCTCAAGTATTTTGCCTTCTTCCTACACATTCCCAACGTGTGCCCAAGGAACGCCAACGACTGCTTCTGCACAAGGCAGATGTGACTGCTAGGGCTGGCTTTGGGAGGAAAAGTAGAGACGGAGACACCCAGTGTAACAAAAGCCAGACCCTACATGGAGGACTTCTGCAGCACTGGAAGGACTCTCACCGTAAAACTCAGCAAGACAGAGGGAACTCTTTTCCAAGCTGTCAGACAGCCCCACGGCACATCCAGCACTTCACCACACTTTCACTCCCTCAAGGCAGATGCCTACCTGAAAAATCTTACCAAACTCCTTCTAGTTTATCAAACTACCCCTCTGCAGGCCCAAATCAGGAGAGCTTTCATCAGTGGGGAACAGGGCCCCTGGACAGAAGCACAGCTCCATTAACTGCTGGACATCACCTTGATCTTTGCTGTTGCAGAAGCACAAAACCTCAGCTTGCCATTAACCCAGCCCTCATTAGTGCTGGGAGAAGTTCCTAGTGCTGCAAACTGCTTGCAGTTCTCCATCCTTTGGGTATCTCTGTCCTCTCTTGGGAAAGGCCCAGGCCGATGTCTGCCTGGGGGAGAAGGTGCTGATCCAACTCCTGCACTGCTGGGGCTCAACGGGTGCCTCAGTTTATGTATCTTGGGGTTTCTAATTTGTTCCCCCCTCCCAGTCTAAAAGTGGGAGATGATGACAAAGCCATAATTTAGTTTCTCTGTTTCTGTAGGTTTAATTTTCAAATCTGGTACATGACTTGCAGAGACACACCCCTGAACATCAACTTGCACTGAATCAAGGAGATCATTACTAGGTTCCATCTTCCAATTGGTTTCTTCTTGGCAAAAAATTCCCACGGCTACTCTGCATTTTGGACTGTCACATAGTCCAAGAACTGTGCAAATTTGAGTTGTACATACAATTTGCAGTCACATTATGCATAAAAGGTTGTGTTAACTAACCTTGCACCCATGGGCCCACGGCTGTGCCTCTGCCAGGTCTACCTTAGTGGCAGGTAGGTCAGAGGAATTCCTTGGCAGGGAAAACCAAACCAGTATATACAGAGAAAGAAACATTTGCAGCACATTCGGGGAGGAGATTCTGCCTCTCTGCCCCCTCAGCTGAGCCTCCAACTGCAGAGCTGCCTCCAGCCCTGGGATCCAACAGCAAAGGACAGACATGAAGCAGCTGGAGTGAGTCCAGAGGAGGCACCAAGGTGATCAGAGGGATGGAGCAGCTCTGCTGGGAGGAAAGGCTGGGATAGTTGGGGTTGTTCAGCCTGGAGAAGAGAAGCTTTGGCATGATCTCATTGTGGCTTTCCAGGACCTGAGGGAGGTACCAGAAAGATGGAGAGAGAGGATTTCCAAGGGTCTGGAGTGACAGGACAAGGGGCAACTGCTTCAAATTCAGAGTAGGTTAGATTAGATGTTGGGAAATATTCTTGGCTGTTACGGTGGTGAGGCCCTGGCACAGGGTGTCCAGAGAAACAGCGGCTGCCCCATCCCTGGAAGTGTCCAAGGCCAGGTTGGACTGGGCTTGGAGCAAGCTGGAACAGTGGAAGGTGTCCCTGCCCATGGAAGGCAGTCGAATGTGATGAGCTTTGCAGTCACTTCCAACCCAGGCCATTCTATAATTTCATATAAATTCACATATTCATCATGTTCGTGTGCACGCAGAAGGGTTTTGCTTTGTGGGAAATATTTTTTCCATAAAGACTTCTGCTTCATATGCCAGTCAGGATCCCACCTACGATTTTTCCTGCCCTAGCTCAGACTCCCTCCAGGCTCCTCAGGGTTACACACTTCTCCTCGTGCAGTGAGAAACATGGAAAAGATGAACAAACAAGAGGAAGACACCGAGTACCCCCAAACCACTTGAGAAGCAATTCTTGGGGACACATGGATGTGGTAGGAGGAGGACTAGAAATCTTAGACTCCACAAAGGAAGGGAACTTAAAAATACAACCTCAACATCTGAAAATCCAGTTACTGCTAAAGAGGCAATTTCTGCCTCGCTTGTACCTTCTTCATGTTTAAGATGTGAGGAAACAGCATAAATATGGTATGAAAAAAACAGCCATGTGATCATATAATTAAAGACTGTCGTGCACTCCTCTGCAATTACAAAGCCAAAAACCAGAGCTGGTGGTGTGCACTCATAACCATCTTTCAGCTACCCAGACTTCTGCTGGCTGAAATTATATAATTCATATATATATATTTATATGAATATACACACAGACACACTTTTTCTGGTTTTTTGGTGGGTTTTTTTTTTTTGCATTTAATTAACACATAACTTTGAGGCAGACGCCAGGTTGTTCAAAGGAAACCATTTCTCAGGTGGTGGAGATTACAGGCACAGTGCTTGGCAGGAAGGACACTCAGTAAATGCAATTATCTAACTCACTAAAAAGATCAAATTGAGAAATGAAAGCAGGAGAGGAAACAAGCAGTGGAGAGATTAATTAAAGGAACAGTCAGGAGGAAAACAAAGGGTCTGTGCCTTGAAAATACTGGTGTTTCTATGAAGCCACCAGGTAGGTTTCTGGGTCCAGGTTGGCCCAACATCCCCCCACCATCACTGGGGAGTAGCACTTTGAACTCAGCACTGCCAGGCTGGAAAGGCCACTTTAACTCCATTTCATTGCTCTGCTCATAAATTGTCCCTTAGGAAGTTAAAAAACCCACCAAGCACAAATATTTTCAACGTCATTAATGAAACTCCCCATCTGTGCTGACCCTCCCCCCAGTCAGCTTCCCTCTCTGTACTCCACTGCACAATACATAATTATAATGTCAGCCCAGAACCTGTCATGTCAAAAAAACCCACCTTTATTGACCATTACTCTGAGGAGGTCCTGGTCCTTACAGCCCCACCAACACATCCATCAATTGCTCCAGGTAGCAAGAAGTTATTTTCCAGGGAATTCTTCAGGACACTGAACTTCATCACCCCAAGAGTTCCCTGGAAACTAAGTCATTACCACTCCACACCCTCAAAATTACACATACCTTATTATTGCACATACAGGATGAGGTGCCTTCAGTTTCCTTGTCAATAAAAAAGCTGATTCCTCCTTACTCAACAAGCAATACCATTCTCAATCAGTCAACTATTAAATGAGATTGTTGCCCCGCAACAACTTGAAATGGATTTTTATATCCTTTCTGGCAGAGCAGCTTTCTTCCATTAATACTAGTCTATCAAATTTTCACTGCTCATGTACCTCAAAGAATATTTGTAAATCAACAGCTACTTCATTTTTATTAATTCCATTATGAAAGGGACAGAACAATTATCCAGGAGCAGATCCATGAGGAGCACAAATGTCTCCTCACTTCCAGTATCCCTTCAAACCACAAGGGGAGGACCTAATGAAAACCTGATTTATAAAATCTAGCACACATTTCCAGACACAAAAGACACAAAAGTTAACCACATTATTTTCCTTGCAGACCATGGGAACAGCTCCAAAATGAACCTATTGGGAAGATGATTATTTTACACTGGTTGCAATGCTCAGAGTTCATTTGTTATCTCTGGAAATGCCCATTTTCCTCAGTAGCATCCACATAGCAAAAGCTTTACCTAAAGCCCACAACACCAAGGAGATGCTTTAACATCTCCATTTGTCATTTATGCCAAGTCACAAGTTATCTCCCAGTTCTCTGCGCATAATGATGTCCTCCCTTATCCCAGCTGTCCCCACCTGTTTATGGGACTTGGAGAACCGGTCCCTGTTTTCTGCTGGCTGTGTGTGTGACCACATCAAACCCAGCCACACCAAAACAGCCAAAATCCAAAAACACCAGTGCTTTTCTGTGCTTTCTCCCCTTCCCTCTGGGAAACACTTTTTAAAAGAAAGTCAGATCTTAATGTGTGACAAAAAGGTGGGTTTTAATAATAGCTAAGAAATTTGTGATTAGAGAAGCACTTTTATTAGACAAGCACTTTTAAGCCTAAAAACATCTCAAGGTGCACCCAGTTCTTACAGGTGGAACTACAATATATCAGAACCACAGAATATCCTGAGCTGGAAGGGACCCCCAGGGATCATCTAGCCCAGCTCCTGGCCCTGCCCAGGACACCTCAACACTTTTGGCTGTGAATGTGAAGGTACAGAAATATTTACCAGTCAGGCAAGTATTTTCCTTGTATTTAACAGATATTTCTTCCAGTAGATATTCCTACTTTAAAATGACAGCCTTGAATTGCTGAAATGAAGGCTGATCTGTGCAGCTACACAAGGTTTACCTGGGAAATTGGGGAATTATCCCCCAGAGTGAGGTTTTCCTGGCTAAACTTCAGGCTTTGGGTTTGGATTTTGGTTGGGTTGTTTCAACTTTGTGGCCCACCAATAAAACACTTGGAAAATGTCAAAAACACTTCAACGTAATTGAAAGTATCTGGCATTTTTACCATGATTTTCCCTCATTTGCACCTACAGGTAGGCAATGAACACTGAAGACTTTTAAGCAAAAAAAATAAGTGTGTCTGTACCATAAAATAAACGGATTTCCTTCAGCACCAAGGCTGCCAGAAAATACATCCTGGCTCCTTTCTAGCCAGCTCCAAAGGCGGATGTGTGGTCCTATTTATAGCCCCCTAATGCAATTGTGAGATGCACATCCCATGCACTTTGGCTTTAGCTCGGACTGGACTCTCCATCCAGCTCAGTCTGTAGCAGTGGTCACTCCCCACAGTGAACTCTGCCCACAGACCAACTGCTGCAGAGACACAGACCCTCAGGGGTGCCCTGACACCAAAGGCAGGTGGCACAAGGTGAAAGCTCCCATTAAAACAAGCAGCAGGGGAGTGTCTGACCTGCCTGTGATTAGTTTCTCTCTCCCCTCAAATGGGGATAAGCACTATTTGTTCAGCTTGTGTCTCTGGGCTGTAAATCCCCACTAAAGGTGATGAGTTGGGCTGTGGGTCTATAGTGCCAAACCAGCCTGGAAACCCAGATATCACTGCAAAGATCTGTATGAAAACAGTTCCCCTTACACCAAGGAGAATGACTTTGCAGGATAATTCCCCCCATGACAAGGGGCTGGAAAAAACACTGCAAGAAGATTAACCAGCAGAAGAGGGTAATTACAGAGTCTGAGGGCTGTCTAGCTAATTTACAGATACCTGCTCTGCTTTAAGTCCAACCTTCTTTCAGGTCGGAAAACCTCAGCAACCTTTCCATTTGGGAAAAGTTGTCTCCTCTGAGGGCTTTTTTCCCAAAGGAAAAACCTGAAACAATAGAACTCCAATTACGTACCAAGGAGTGTCTTCAGCCATTATTGTTCTACTGCCCTGCAACAGTTTACAACTAAGTTTCCAGCACCCACATACCCAAAAAGCTGCTGTCCCATCACTTCTGGATTTCTTCCCTGCTGGATCAGGGAAAGAAGAAATCCAACCTTGTTTAAAGTGCCAAAGTATCTTCCTGCAGCCTACGGGAACCTTTCCATGGACTTGGACCTCATCCTTACGGACCACCAGATCAGTGTTTAGGGGGAAAAAAAAGGGGGGGAGCAGCAGGAGAAGAGTGAGATGGTTCAATAAGGCCCATGTGATATATCTCCCTATATATTTCCTTCCTGGAGCAGAATGAAGAGCTTGTTTTGCTTAGAGCCAACCCATAGTTCAGAGCAGCTTCCTCCCTCCCTCTGTTCCCCTTCCACACACAAAAAGTTGAAAACACAGTTTTAATTCATGCAGTAAACACTTTCTTTGTACACAACGATCATGAAGACATAACTAGACAAAACCTGAGGGGGGGGTGGGGGGTGTTTTTGTTTTTTTAAACTCTGTTGCTTCCTTATGGCAATAAAATAGTAAATTATTGACTTACCAAGGGTGTTGTCAGACTTGCACAAATACATCATAAACCTACACAGCACATGTGACTTTACTGCATTTCCCACATGAGCGTAACACCAAAGCAAGGTTTGGTTCTATTCTTCTCCCTCACTTTCTGAAACACATGTTCAGGACTGACACGTTTCCTTACATAAGCAGAAGGCTACCAACAAATTCTTTTAAAAAAGCACAGAAAGAGAGAATCACAGAATCCTGGAATGGTTTGGGTTGGAAGGGACACTAAAGCTCCCAGACAGGGACACCTTCCACTATCCCAGGCTGCTCCAATGTGGCCTTGGACACTTTCAGGGATCCAGGGGCAGCCACAGCTTCTCTGGGCACCCTGTGCCAGGGCCTCCCCACCCTCACAGGGAAGGATTTCTTCCTAATATCCCATCTGAACCTGCCCACCATCAGTTAAAAATCCCAGAGTCCAGCAGAACTCCAGAAGATGCTCATGCAATGGACTCACTCATCTTCTTTGCTTTGGCTTTCAAAGACTGCCACAAAGATCTACTTCATACGTAACATGAGCTGCTGAAACTATGGCCAGCATAAAACCCTCCTTGTCAGGAGCTCAGCCAGAGGCTGAATGTAGGCAATGAAAATCTTCTCCTTTGAAACTCACTGTGATATTGGGTAAGTGCCTACATGTCCCTCACTTTACTGGAGCTCAGATTAAGAACGAGTGCTTTGGTTGGACCAGAAGTGTTTATTCATGCTCAGAATGTCCTTATAAAGGTTATAGATTCCAAATATTCAGTACGGAATTGGGACACTGCATGATGCCGATGCCCTCATGCATGTATCCCCAAAATGAGCAAGACCTGACATTCCAGAAGCTTGTCAGGCCAGCCACGTGAGCTGGAGCAATTACTGAGTGCTAATCAGCTGCCAACAGAGTCAGTAAAATAAAGGCTGCCAGGCACAGGGAGCTGTGTGTTCTGACCATGGCACACACTTACAGCAAACATGACACAAGTTATACTCCTTAAGCTACAGCTTTCCACATGGTTTCAGTTCACTGTCTTCCAGTAAAGAGGATTTCTTCTTTTCAATTTTAGGGGGTTTTTTTCTGACAGTTGAGGGAAAGGGAGGGGTTTTATAATGGTGTAACAACAAGAAAGTGTCAGTCACTGAAAACATTTCTAAGATATTTTTCTCACTGCAAATTTTATCTGAAAACTTCCCAACTCCACAACTCTGAATGGCCAGAAGATGATCTCCAGGATTTTGTGCACAGGAACACAGGCGGTATCAGGAAGTTACCTGGTATTAATTAAGGACATCTGAGCAGTCCTGCCAGGCCTACAGATATTTTGAAGTGTCCTGAGTGACATCCTCAGACTGCTGTTTTCAGTAAGACACCTCTAGGCCTGTCTGTTGAGGGAAGAGCTTTCTAAACAAAATAATCCCTACAAAGGTTTGGTCCCAATATTTTTGCAGATTCAGGAAAGGTAAACCAGAGTCCCAAATTCCCTGTGCTACTCTATTCCTGTATAATCTGGGTATGTTTTAAAGGTTCCAATTATTTTAGCATCTTTTTTGCATTTGCCTCAAACTAAGTCAGAGCTCTGCTGCCTTTGATGGCAGACTGAGATGCCCCACATGGATGAGACATGGCAGACACAGGAAAAGGAAAAATTTCTCCATGCCATGTTTGTTCTCTCTTTTGCAAAGGGCCCCAGAACTCCATAGAAATGTCTGGATTTGCCTCTCAGATTAATGAACAGATTCTAAAATATTTTTGTTTCCAAATCATATTAGCACTTACTTTCTTACAGAAAGAATGATGTCAATAATCTCCTCCCGAAATGAACATCTCACGATTTTTTATTAAGGCACAAATAAAATTAATCTACAAGAGAAGTAATATTATTAAAACTATGCTGAAATCAACAGTGCTCAAGGCTCTCTCCTGGCATTTTGTTCTTCATTGGTATTTACATATTATAGATCTTATGTACTGCCCTGGAAATCAGCTTTGAAGTGGAACGAGGAATAAATGAAGATTTATTATTCCTATCCTTATTAGAGGGATTTTAAAGTCATTAGAAACCAACAAGACATAATAATCATATTATATTCAATCTTCTCTAGAACATCTCCTTTGATAGGCCTGCTAACTCAATTATTTAAATATATATATTACAGCAAAATGCAGCTGGTACAGCTGTACAAAACTGGTACAGTTTGGGATAAGATGGAAATTTCTGTGTTTTCTTTGCAGTTAACCTGAACTTGTCCTTACAGAACCCCTGGGTATCATGGTGGGTTCCTTAGTTTTTAAATCCCAGAGTTTCAAATTCTCAGTGAGTACCTGGCTCAACGTGTCTGCTCAACTGAACAAAAAAGGTTAAAAGCTGGGGAAGAAATAAAGTGCTGCAGATCAATCTTGAACTACAGTGACTTAAAAGTTAAAAAAAAAACTTCAGTGACAACCATTCAACAAGTTAAGTCAGAGACTCAAAGTCTTTGCTAAAAAAGGATCAGCCCTGGAATTTGATCTTTAGTGAGGATGACTTGTGTACCTGAACTAAAGCATGTGCCAGAAAGGGTTAAGAGCAGGTAGTGCTCCTGCCAGTAAAACCAGGAATGATCAACAGCCCTCAAATGGATCCCAAAATAGCCAAATGATATTGCTGACACCAGTCCAGATGGGAGCCTTCTAGAATCACTTTGATCTTCCTGATCCTCTGCCTCCAAAAGCTCCTTTAAGTTTTCTGTGTTAAACCACACCTGCAGTGTGTGGTTAAACCACCTCAAAAAAATGAAAGAGAAACATACATTTTACCCAAAACTGCTCCTCCATTAAATATCAGCTAAAATCTAAACTCAAACTCCTTGGAGAAACTGATAGACTCTTCTGTTCATGACAGCACTTAATGCCTGTTTGAAATAAAAGCAATATATGTATTGAATTCCCATCTCCCAGGTTGGTGAAGGAGCACTGAACAGTCTGAAGTTTGCTGAACAACTACAACCTCTTCAGATTACATCTCTGGGATCCACAGTGAGAGCAAGCTGGCCCTCAGAAAGGCTGAAAAAGTCAAGTATCATTGCTTTTGCAATGAAAGGGAGAGATTACTTGCTGCTAGATGTGTCAGGTCTGGTGTATTCAGGACTGAAGCACCTATTTTAAAAGTAACAGGACCAAAGGAGCTTATTCACAGCTGACTTAAATTTCAGAGTTATCTGGGCAGAGAAATTTCATTTCTGAACAGTCTTTTGGACAATTCCTAACATTTTAAAAACTGCATTATGATTTACATAATTATGTAAAAACCACCTGGCACATACTAACAGAATTTGGGGTGAAAATAAGCCCCGAGGGCGACTGTGTATTTATCTCCCATCACTTTACCTGATGCAAAAGGCCTGGATCATAGACCAGTCTTGCTGGTCTATGTCTCTTGCTACCCATTCCCAGCTTCCCAGGACTACTGAGTCCCTCCCAGTTTCTAGTTTCCTTGCACCTTCAAACCTATAGGATTTCAGAGTTAATGTTCTACTGCTTTACAGGACAACACCAGTGAGGAGTTATTTTTTTTCCTGAAAAGGTTTCCATTTTTAGGGAATGAGTCAACTATTTTGCCACCCAATGGTGAATACCTAAGAGACACACACACAAATATATGAGGGGCTCATGCAGCTTGTTGTCTTTGAACTATTTTGGGATTTGTGGCATTATCACTAAAATGTTATTTTTTCACTCAGGATTTCATCCACACCTCTGTTCTGAGTGTCATGGTACCGTCCCTTGGATGTGACATCAACTTTCATTTTCCTTTGTGTTCTGTGAAAGCTTAGGACTCCCACACCCACCTTCCAGAACACTGGGAGAAAGACCAAATCCTGCCCCACTTACCACCAAACACATCTCCATTCTGGTAGTTCTTGCCCTTCTGAGTTTCCTCTTCGTTTTGAACGGTAGAAACATGCTTGGCGGAGGCACAGCCCATCGCTTCATCCAGACAGCTCCAGCTGCACCGAACCACAGAGCATCTCTAGAGACGCCCGCTCATCGCTGCCCAAATCATCCACCTTCCTGCTTGCCTGCCCACTCACCTTCACCTGCAGGTGGAAAAGAGGGAAAAAAATATTGGCAAAAGGCAACCTCTAAGTGGGGAGTGCCAAGGAGATAAATGGTGGGGGTTGTGAAGAAAAGGAGGAGCACAAAGCCCGACTGGTCTCTGTTGTCTATTTAACAACATCTGGTCCAGGCAGATCATGGTAAAGGTACATCAATCCTGCCTTGGAACTGGAGCACAGAAGCTGAACTCCAGAGTTTCTTCCAGTCCTTGTCTTTAATCCATGGCTTGAAGGAAGCAACATACACACAGATCTGTTTCCCACCCGGCCAGTTCTTCCCACGGAACACAGAGGGCTTGGGGAGAGAAGGTAAGAAACTCCTTCTGCTCCTTCTGCCAATCTACCCATAGAGCCAGATTTCTTACACAGCATTTTACTGACTAAGAGCTGCTAATTGCAACATTCAGGCAAAATAACTCCCTGAATCAATTAAAGACCTTCTGTTCTTAGATGGGAGAGGCGACAGTCAGCTGTATTATCTTTTTCTTACATGTTCATTATTCTACTGAATCCATAAAACCTCCACCACTCAAAAAGGCAACTATCCTCACTTTAAGATGGAATAACACTTCATGAACATTCCAGATGTCACATAAAACAAAAGGGGGAAGAAAAAGCTAATTCATAGCTGCTGATATTCCGGGTTAAAAATAAAATTTAAAGCTGTTTAAATGTTAAATGGTTCCTCACTGAACAAGAACAGCTTCAGAGTTCGGTGAGATGACCTGGCCTGCCTTTCCACTGGGAACTTTTTAGAAGAAGAGCTAGGGAAAAATGAAAACCTCCCCTTTTCTCCAACTTGTTTAGTTCAGCTACAGCATAACGTCATACACACAATTTCCTTAGCTCTGGGCATGTACTCTACAAGGCTGTGGCTCATTTTACTCCACACTGACAACAGGAAACCTCCCTGTAAGTGTCAAACACCAAGGACAGAATCACAGAATCAGTAAGGTTGGAAAAGACCTTAGAGATCATCGAGTCCAACCTATCACCTATTACCTAACCTAGCCAAACCTGTTACCTAACCTGTTGCCATCCTGCTACCAACACACCATCCTACCTATAACACACTACCCTAACAGGGGGTAGGATTCAACGAGATAACCTTTAAGGTCCCTTCCAACCCAAATCATTCCATGATCCAGCAGTATGTGCCCCACCACAAACACAGGATCCCAAAGAAAATTCCGAGTTTCCCCTCTGGGTGCACTCAGAACAGCCAGCACACCCAGGACAGCTCTGGGACACAGCAAGACATGGCCTAGGAGGGCTCTCCAGCCACCTTCAGAGGGATCTTCCTGCCCAGTCCCAAGGCCACAGAAATGAGGATGTGACATCTGAGCTGAGAGTGACTCTGCTTCTGCTATTGCAGTGAGTGGCTTTCAGCAGGCAAGGGAAAGGAATCTGGATGCAGAACCACCTCTAAATTCCTGCTCACAGACCAGCTTCCACCTTGCTCTGCACAGAAAAGTCCCTTGCCCCACCTGACAAGGGCATTCCATAGCAAACAACACATACAGGCTCATTCCCAGTTCTGAGCAGCCAACCCACCCCTGTCACACCTGGACATGCAGTTCATGCTCACTGTATCCCCAGCACATTTACTTCTCTTTTCCTCACTCCTACAGATGCACACTTGAGGACAAATTTCTCATTGCCCCATCCTTTTCTCCCTTAGCCAAAGCTACCCACCTGAAAACACAGGATTTTATAGGACTGATTTGGGAGAGACTTTAAAACTCCGCTCATCCCACCTCCTGCCATGGGCAGGGACACCTCCCACTGTCCCAGGGTGCTCCAGCCTGGCCTTGGACACTTCCAGGGATCCAGGGGCAGCCACAGCTTCTCTGGGCAATTTACACCAGGCACTCCTGCTGTTATCGGAAAGGAGTGAACACATCCCCCTTCAAGTACGTATTTTCTTTAACCCTTAACAGTTGGTGGGTTGTTTTTTTTTTAAAGAAAACCTGGTTTTTGCAGGCAGAAGTCAGCATAAAGCCAGCGAAGTTCTCTGCTTCCCCCAGCCATTGCCAAAGCTATTCCTCAGACTGTTGTAATCCATCTCCTTGTCAGACACACAGACAAAGCTCCAGCCTTGCTAAGAAACAAATCACCCTGGAGATGCTTCTGTGCACACCCAGGCAGTCGATACCCTGAGCAGCCCGTCCTAATGACACTGCCACGTGCTGGAAATACTGATACACTCCTCCTATGGAGGCTGCTGGTTGTTCCTCAGTTTTGTCTTCCCAGGGCACGTAAATCTGGTTAAAGAGAAGAGCTTCTGATAGACCAGCTGAAACAAAAGAGGGGTTAAACAGGACCAACAGAGTCCCTGTTTCAAACTTCAGCTAAAAGCAGCAGCCTCAAGGTAAGCAGGGCATGGAAACACTAACTTTGATTTCCAATTTAAAATGTAACTGAGCTGTATTATTCCAGAGAAAAGGAGCAAGGGGAGGCTGGGATCATTACAGAGGAGATGTATTTAAGGAAAGGTTGGATGGCAAACTTAGTGACATGGTTTAGATGATGGGTTGGTGTTGGGTAGGTTGATAAATCAGGTAATAGGTTGGACTTGATGATCTCTGTGGTCTTTTCCAACCTTGTTAATTCTGTGTGATTCAACCCCCACCACAGGCTCAGCATCTTTGTCCCTGAGCAGCAGAACTGCACACACAGAAGTACCTGTTGACTGAATTATGCTCTTGCCTTACTCAATTATTTTTCCTCTTCCTTTTTCTGTCTCTCAGCAGAGACCATTTACAAAAGGGAAACAGCTGCTTAGCAATAAAACCCAAATATATTTCACAACAGAGCGGTGGGTTGGGTTTTGTGAAGCCTCATCCAGCCAACACGCAGCACAATAAACTGCAAATATCACCCAGGAGGGTGACGGTCCCAGAACCACCCAGCTGCAGGAGCAACCAGGAGCAAGGAAATGCAGAAGGATAAAGCACTTCGCATTGGGAAAGGAGAAGATTTTCAGTCAAATCTCTCCTGCAGTGTTTCTACTACTGCAAAATAACATCCAAGGTAAGTCTAACGCACATTTCCAGGCATGTTCCTTGCACTGCTGTTCACACAGTGCTGTAAGACACTGCCAGGGACACCTAAACACAGCCCAGGACTAGCAGAGGGTTTGATCCAAACAAACACAGGGGAAAAGCAGCATTAATTTTACAAGTGAGGAAGTCTGAGGTGCAGTGCAGCAGGATGCTCTCCAGCCCTGGGGAAAGCTCTCCTGCCTGAGTATTGAAGCATCAGAGCTGAGGTTTGGGATTCACTCAGGAATGAGGTGCTGGTCCTCACCCATGGGGTGTCTGCCCAAGGTTTGGAGGATGTGAAACACAGCAGCACAGTAACACATCCTTTCCTCCTCCTCCCCCACTTCTGCACAAATATAATTGTCCCTTTTGTCTTCCAGAGCCCTTGGGGGGCACACAGATTTTCAGAAGCCAAAAATAAAAAGAAGAAAACCTCAAACCATTTGCAGTTCATGTTCGCCACCCACCATCGCTAATTATCGAGATTTGAGAGGCAATTTACAGGCTCTAATCTGCAAAACCTTAGTGAGAAAAACCTCTCAGGCAGATCAAAAGTGTCTCTACCACCCCCAAATGAAATGCAGCAGGTTGAAGATTAACATCTTACACGCAGGTCAAGAGAAGACTCTCAGATACTCCACTTCATACCTCGAGTTTCCTCTGAGCTCAATTCTTAGATTAGAAATTACCTTCGGAAAACTTCAGCAGATCCTTTTTTCTTTCTTTTGAGGCAAGTCTATGATGTGCTTTTTCTTTTATCAGCTCTTCCAACACTTCATTAATTTGCCCCTCATCCCCTCACCTTATTTCTGATGGCCACATCCAAGGCTGGATCCCTTACAAAACACATTTTGCTTCCACAAACACTCCACAGCAAATAGATGACCTCCAGTGTTTTACAAAAGATGCATGTGAATTCTTCTAGTGTGTTTGTTTTCATCTTCATTGCAATGAGACAACCAACCTTTCATCGTCTTCAGGCTCCAAATACATCTAAAAATTTCCTTCTGTCTTGATCACACAGGAACTCAGGTTAAAATTTCACAGAACTGAAGACATCGAAGCAACGGGTTTTGTGCAACCATGAAAAAACCCTAAGCTGTAAAGAAAGCCACACTGGTTTTTCCTATGAAACAACCTAGTCCAGGCCGAACTGAGGGATTTAATTCACTGTTATTAATTACATTTATTCCCTATAAGACCTAGGTCTGTTTGATTTCCATTTGATTTTTTTCCCCCAAGAGAAGAAAGCAGTAATGAATTCTGACTTTGTCCTGCCCTGTGAGCAGCCGAGATTTCCCCACTGCAACATCCCTCTCTCCTCAGCCACCCTCCACCACAAAAGCTGGCTTTTTGGGTTTAACTCCCCAAACGGATTTTTTGAGCCAAAAAGAGAGAATTTTTGCCTTTGAGGTTTACCAATGGTCCCTTTCTCCTTCTCAAAATTATTCAAATAGACATGAATAATATTGTTACATTGAAAATTAACCCACTAACTTGCTAAACCAGCAGCAGAATGAGAGTTGCAAACACTCTGGAGCAGCATCTTGCAGCAGCAGAGGGGAAAAAGAAAAATCAGAGTAGTAATTTCTGTTCCTTCAGACGCCCAGCAGAACACTCTCCCCTCTGCCTGTCAATATTAAAGCCATGAAATAAAACATTTTCTCCTCTTCTATGAATTGTTTGCGATGCAAAACTCCTGTGTTTGAATTAATTTTACTAATTCATATCATCCTTAGAGAGGCAAAGTCTGCCTGTCATTGAGGCTTAACTTACCTTTTTTATCAGCAGATTTAACTCCTTATTTATTTTCTTTTGTTTGCAATCAGCATTTCTGCTGATCAGACACACAGGGGGTTGATGCACGAAAGCAACAAGTGATTTCCAAATGGAAAAGCTCTCAGCAGCAACATGATACTTCCAGGGAGCATTTCCTCCTTCCTCAGACTCGTGAAGAGCCTTCAGACACCACGGAGTGAAATACAAATGAGGAGGGGAATGGGAATTGCATTGCAATTGTCCTCCTCACCCACACGGGGAGGGGTTAAAGCAACATCAGTGTCACAAACCCAGCAACACAACACCTGTCACCCACAGGGCCCATCATTGTTTCCAAAGAAAATAAACTACATTTTATTCTGATTTTGTTTTAAAACCTCAAATGCATTAGGAACAGTGATAGGAAGATTGCTGCCACCAGTACAGAATGCAGTTCTAACATTTAATTGTTTTTTTCTTCTTTCTATGAGAATGAAAAGGCAAAATAGAGAAGACAGACGAGACTTTATGGGTTGGGAACCCTGTAGGGTTTTTGGTTTTTTTTTTTTTTGCTTGCACATAGAGGAAAAACCCACTAGAAGTGGCCTGTTTGTGGTGAGAAAGCAGAACTTCCACATATTTCACCTGCACAGCCTCTTCCAAACCAGCAGCAGTCCCACAGCTTCTCTTTTCTGAAGAAGTCAGTGTCACTCAACTAATTCCAAAGAATCAGGACATTTACCCTCTGTATTTACCCTTCACAGTGTAAAAAAAGCATTTTTCATAAAAAACAAGATCATATGACAATATAGATGCTGAGAACATCTTAAATATTTGCTGGTTTGATGGCAGTATTTGCTGAATCTGTAAAAGGACATCCTAGAACTGCAGCAGAGATGTTCACAGAATCATGGGATGATGTGGGTTAAAAAGGACCTTAAAGCCCATCCCATCCCTCCCCTGCCATGGGCAGGGACACCTTCCACTATCCCAGGCTGCTCCAACCTGGCCTTGGACACTTCCAGATTAAAGGTAACAAGACCCTTTCCACTGACTTTGGTGCTTCGAGGCCACTTCCTAAACCTCCAATTTCATGGGACAAGGATTGTTTTGTGATTTATTTCCAAAGAGACTTTGAAAATGCAGTAGAGGGGATGGAACCCCACACTGCTGTGATGTGAGTTCCTAGGCAGGACTACAGAAAAGCTAGGCTCAGTGCTCCTTAGTCTGTGACCTTCCTGTACATCTCAGAGAACAATCTCCAGCACTTATCATAATAGGAAGGGAGCCCAAGTATCTCTAAAGTAGAAAAAAAAAAGCCAGAAATAAGGTCTCCTCTTTAATTTTATTTCTATCTTCATGGTTTAAGATCAAGATATGGTTTACTGAGCAGGACACAGTAAAAGGCCCTGAGGTCCATGGACAGTGATTTATACAATGTTTTCTACAGGGCTGAGCATCATCTCCTTTCTCAGAACTCACTGCCTGTGCTCTGCCCTAATAAAGTAATTTAAAAATGCAACTATTACAAACAGTCCCCACCATCTTTAGAATCAGATTAAAATAAATTGCATAGAAGCTGTAGTTGCTCCACCAACAAAACCATTTGCTTTGGAGAGAAAGCTTGAGGGAAAAACCAGCTTTGTTCTCCTGAATTCCTCCTGTCCACTTCCAATTCGTGCTGGGGGATGCACCTCCACATGTCAACATTGACTTTGGCCTGGAGTTGAACACTTTCTAGGACTGCTCCTCTCCCCCAAAAAGCAGTGGCTTAACAAGTCTCTCCCAAATATGTGAAGCACACACTTGTTTATTTCAACAGGAAAAGCATCAAGTATCTAATACCATGCACTAGTGGTATTAGACTTGGACTTCCTAAACTTGAAAGTCTAATCTTTATTCTTCTGCACTTTCATTTCCTTCTAATGCGTCAGCAAGGAAACATTTGACACGTGCACCTCTGTGCAACTGGAGGAGGGAACAGTTTCAAGAGGCCTCCTCTTCTAGGAGACGAGCTAGAGAAAGAAGAAATCTTTCTTCACTAACCTGATAACACTTAGGCATCAGGATAAGTGCAGAGATGGCGCTCAAAACCACAGGAGGTGGCTCGTCCAGGCTGGTGAGGAGCAATCCCAGCACAGGCACTCACTCCATGCACATCTGTCTCTATATAAAAAGCCAACAAAGCAGCTCGTTTCACTCTTGGATTCTCTGAACAACTGTACAGGGCTCAGCATTTCTACTGGGGACTGTTTTATGATTCCCTAACTGCAGTCCTATGGAAATGGCACAAGGAGGAACACAAGGGAAGCGCATTGCAACCCACATTCCCAAAATGACACCACCGACTGCTCCCTCCTGCTTAGCAGGGTTACTCCTCAGCACCAAGGACAACACAGGATTTGTGGTGCTGAAGGTGCAATACCCCGAGGTTTGTGCTGGTGTGGTTTGATCCAGGAGCCCTGTGATATCCCATCTCACATGACATCCTACCACACAGGTTTTCCCTGGAATCCCGAGCTGGGGGTGCAGCTGAGAAGGCAGGCTGTGCTGAGGAGCAGCAGAGCTTCAGAAACCTCCAGCCCAGAACAGGCAGCTGGAAAAACACAGGCAAGAGAGGAACTGGGCTCTGGGGAAGAAAAGCAACGTGCCACCACTCCCGTAAAACTTGTTGTGATCCACCCCCTGCTTTGATCCCACCTGCCCAACCAGAGGGGTCTGGACATCCCTGCTGCAGGCTCAGCACTTAGAAAAACATTTCCTCACTTCATTTCCTCAACAGAGACTTAGGAGGTTACCTCAGTCAGAGCTTTGGCTTTCTCCTTTTTTCATACAGTTCCATACTCCCTAGTAATGCTAACAGAGCAAGTAATGGAAATTTTTCCGTTCAATAGTGAGATGTTGAATGGATACATCCATTACCAAGACTGGATATTCAAAATATAAACCATGTTCCAGCCTATGATATAACAAATGAGCAGCAGAGCAGCCAAACCAATTGAAATATTTTCAGTTCATGTTAACACAGTTATAACTCAAACACAAGCAGCAAACAGAGCTGGATCAATGGCACAGGAGCAGGAAGTGCTGCAGATCTCTCCCCCCACTGATGACAAGGTGCTGCAACAGAGCTCATCAGGATTTCAAACACAGAAACCAGTGTCTATCTTCTTTAAACTACCTTTATTTTATTCCAGCTGGTGAAATCCTGCCCCTGTGCTTTGATTTACTGTTACAATCCCCTAAAAGTGATCATGTTAATTTTCTGTGTATTGGCAGCTGGCTCTTATTCTGCATCTCCTCCACCTGTACAGTGCTCTCTGCTCTGACCCATAGTTTAAGGATCTATTTGAATGCAAAAAACCCAGTGTTTCAAAACAATTTTGTATAAAACAAATTAAATTTTTCAAATCAGAAATATCACTGGGAAACATATTAAACATCACTATCTATTTAAACATGAGACGCAAACTAGCTATTTCATGGTGTCAACTTTTTCTGGATACCACTTCAATTTATTTAAACCAAATACCATGAGGAATAGTAATTACAAAGCAATTTTTAGTACAGAAGGAGGTTTAAGAACCACTCTAAGAGCACTTACAGCTCACCAATGAATCCCAGCCCAGCAAAACTCCTCCAGGCCTGAAGTGGAGAGCAGGTAGGTCCAGGACATGGGATCCTTTTGGAAAGGTCTGTTAGATACTGGGATATCAATCTCTAGGCCTGGCCTGCACTGATCCACCATCAGAGCTTTGTTATCTGCTTCAACAACGAGTGACAGGACAAGGGGGAATGGCCTCCCACGACCTGAGGGCAGGGTTGGATTTGGGATCAGGAGAAAACTCCTCCCTGTGAGGAAGGGGAGGCCCTGGCACAGGGTGCCCAGAGGAGCTGTGGCTGCCCCACCCCTGGAAGTGTCCAAGGCCAGGCTGGATGGGGCTTGGAGCAGCCTGGTGTCCCTGCCCATGGCAGGGGCTTTGGAATGACACAAGCCTTAAAGTCCTTTCCAACCCAACCCATTCCATGATCCCATGACCCAGCACAAGGGTTAACCAGCTGAGCAAGAGCCCCAGCTCCAGGTGCACATCCGCAGAGGGTGCTGCTCCCAGCTGCCCATGCTGTCCTCTCTTCAAGGGACACTTGCTGCCAGCCGAGTGAGCAGATCTCCTGCTGCTCCATCTGGGACACCAGGATCACATCAGTCCGTGCCCTGACTCCCCTTTGAAGCCATTTACGGTTGATCAGATCAAGAGTTAAGAGTGACTGATCCAGCTGCTGTCCCCAAATGCCCCCAGGCAAGACGGGTATATTTAGACTTTGCACTTCATCCAAAGCTGGTTTGAAATCACTTCTGCAAATCCATTGTTGTGACTCCCCAGGTCAGCAGATCTTGGGTGCACCGGGGGTCACAAGCCAGCCCAGCTGTGGGACCTGGAAATTTCTGAATCTGGGGAGATGAAGCACTGGCTGGTAGTGCTGCAGTCGTGAAAGGAGTCTGACGGGGCAGGAACAAGCTGGAGGAAATAATCCCGAAAGAAAAGGGCAAATGGAATGTTCTCCCACGCCCCCTCACAGCCGCCTGGCCACGCAGCTGAGCTCACACTGGGAGTTTTCTGCCAAATCAATACATGAATAAAAAGGGGAAAAATCCGGCTGAAAACATTCCAATCTCACGGGAGTCAAAGCATGGAGAGAAACCCACACGGAGCGGGGAAAAATACACCTTCTGCTCAGCTGTAGGAGCAGAGAAGAAACATATAATAAATAACAGAAAAGGGTTCAAAATCCCATTGAATCCAATCAGTAGGAATTGAAATGCGATAGGAATGGGCTTTTTTAAGAACTGTGCTGCCAGAACAATACAAATAGCTACAGGATTATAATTCTTGAGGATAATCCAGGTCAAAACAGGCCAGCACAGACATCCAAAGACACCAAAGCTCTGCAGATGCTCAAGCAGGAAAAGAGAAAACTGCTGGGAATAAAAGTTAATGCAACCCTGCTCGATTTGACAGTGGAAAGAAATAATCCAAGAATAAATCAGCAATATGGATACAATGATTGAGAACACTAAGAAAATCCAGAAGGAGCCATGAGAACACAGGCTATTGGCTGGCCTGGAGCAGGTGATGTGAAGGCATCACCCAGGCTCATTCTCCTCTGCTCCACACTGGGCCCCTCACCCACATCCAAGGGCAGAGGACAACACCCACAGACAGGTGGAAATTTCTCAGGCAGTTGTTGCAAATGGTCTCTAACTCCAGCTCTGCAGGTTCACCCTCCCCAGCAGAACCATTTCATTGAGCAGGGCCCACAATTCCCTGGACACTTTGCAGCTGCATCCAATGTCAAAAGGCAGCCAGCCCACAGCTGTACCATGTTAAGCTCGTTGGCTCCTTTACTCCCACATTTTTCTTTCTGCACATGAAAATAGCCTCTGCTTTCCTGAGAGTAAATCCTGCAACACGTATATTTATAGGTCTCCTCTCTCACTTTTAGGTTCAAGTGTGAGGAGGATTTCTATTTAAAATTAAAAAGAAATACATTCATGAAGTCTAAGGGAGGTTGGTTCTTTTAGATACACCTTTATTATGTTAGGAAAGCAATATTGAGACTATATTCAAAAAAACACTGAATTGGATATTAATTAGAAGAAGAAAACAAAAGGAAAATGGAGGAGTTGAGCTTCTGCAAGTTGTAGTAGTTCTCCCAAATTAGAGTCTAGCAGAATCTCCTCAGAGACACAAACCCAGTCCCTTCAGAGCAGGGCAGAACAAAGCACCCAGACAAGCTCCACTGGGGTGCAAAGCTGCCAGTTTTTAAAGCAAGGCAACACCAGGAGAATTTTCAAGTAACACACCCAAGTGCCACCCAGCTCTCAAATCTTGGTTTTCCATTTTGGGACACTAAAATCCACCCAATGAAAACAGTCCTTTTTATTTCTTTTTTTTTCCTCCCTTCCCTAAACAACATGATTGCAGCACACAAAATCAGCTTTGAAAGAGTGCAATTCTATGGCCCTGGATATAAAGCGGTACGAGGTCCTGCACAGGCTGTGCACCTCCCTCACAAGCCCGTGACTAGGGATGTCCTGATGACAAACGAGCCTTTAACTGGAAGCTGATTAAATGTTATTCCTAAGAAAAACCATATAATTGAGTCCAGATCCTTAGGATAGCATTTAACTCAAAACAACTGTAAATGCTGGTGTCATTTATAGCACCTGTTAATCATCTACTGCCACCCAACTGATAAACCCAGTCTCAGGAAAATCAGCTTCCAGAGTAAGGTGTGCCAAAACACCTCAAAACCTTTACTCGGTATTGCTGTATTTTTCCATCCCTGTGTTATATGCAAATTCCAAATTCTGACACTGTAGCTGAACACTCACCAATTGTATTTTAAACAGACTATTTAAAGGTACCTCCATCCCACTGCAAAAAACGTCATCAGGACAGCGACAGCACAGCAGCACCAACCCCAGGAGCTGATGACAGGCTTCCTCTCTCTTCATCTTGTTTCTCCTCAGTTGTGTTTTTTATAATTAAAAAATTATGCGACGAAGAGCCACTGTTCTGCATCTACAGTGAATCATTTCATACATATGTCAGTGCTCATAAACAAGCTCCACTGCACCCAGGGGAAGTTGAAAACCTTGAGAGTCCAAAGACTAAATTCAGAACATCAATGTGAGATCCTGAAGTTCAAAAAGAGCAAGGGCAGACATTGTATGCCTGGTTCAGCAAGAGAGACGAGTTTCTGCTCCAGACGGACATTCTGCCTGGGAATAATTCCATCTGCCTTCCTGATAAGCAGCTTGGCCACAGTGCAATACTCCCTCATCTCCTTCCTTTCCTGTATGAGAACACCTGAGCCTTTCCCATTTATCACCACCACCATCACCACCCCTGAAGGGCTTTTTCAACCTGTCAGTCCCAGCGCTTGGTTCAAAACCTGCTACACAAACTCCCAAGGAAACCAAGCAGCACGAGAAGGAATTTTGTTAAGGAACAGGGTGAAATCAGTTTTGTGTTATCAAAATCATCCTGCCTCCTCACAGCGAGATTATGGAAGTACTGCCTGCCTGCTGGGATGGAGGAGACCTTCTGAAGTTCCCCAGAACACCAGGGAAGGAGAGAAATGCCATGGCAATGAGGGAAAAAGGGAAGAAGTTGCTTAGCAACTCTCCTATTCTGACAGCTGGTTGGGTGAAAGAAATTAAAAGTATAAAGGTGAAGAATTAAACATAGAAACTTTGTCTTCTTCAAGATCCACAGTTGTGAATCACATAATTCCAATGTTTTTTGAGAGCTAAATCAGCCTCTGTGACAGCTGCAGATGCAGACCAAAATCAGCAGGTACCAACAGCTACCCAATGAAGAAATAAAACAGGAAAAAACCTTGGGAAGGCATCCTGGATCACCTTCAGGATCTGCACAAAGCAGCCACTTGGATTCCAACACCCAAATCACAACTCCCTCCACAGCCATCCCCACAGCTTGGGTACTCCTCTCTTTTCAGGCCATAAAGAGACCTTGTACAGTACTCTAAATTCAGAAAGCAAATGATAATATTAAGCTAAAATGTGGCAGGAGGAATGGTGTGGGTGCTCACAGAGCCTGGGGTTTACAGCTGGGACAGCCCACTGCCCTGGTCCACACAGATCCAACAAAACAAGGGAGCCACTTGATGCAAACTAACATTTCTGTAGACACAGTGGCTTAAAAAAAAAAAAAGAACAAAACTCCAACAAAATTATTGATTTTTGCTATTATTTGACACAAAAGATCAACCTGCATGTGACCAGTGCATTTCAGTCCATAACACAACTGGTAAAAGTGTAATGGAACATTAATCTTCATTTAAGGCTGCTTAAGTGCCTTATTGGGGGGGGGGAAGGTGGGGAGGAGAGGAACTATGATTTGTACGAGGCAAAGCCTCAGAGAGGAACATTCACAGATCTTTTATTAGTGTATAGAAACCAAGATTGGTAGGGGAGCAGGTAATTCAAGTTTACATGATGAAATCCCACCCTTTTGTATTTTTCCCCATGGCACTCAGCTGCCCTCAGTGGTTTGGGAGTGAAAAGCCAACCCATCCTGGCCATCCTCCCCCAGAGGATGCCCTTGAGCGGCCACACGCCCTCCCAGAATACCAATGACATGGGATGGCACCACTGGGAATCCAACCACAGGGCTCCGAGGCTGGCCAGCAGATTGCAGGCAGGAACCTCCTTTTCACCAGGAACACATTCTGTTCATTTTAGCAAAGTGAGCTAAAGGCATAGAATAAATACACTGCCCTGATCTCCTCTCACGTGCTGCACAGTGAGCAGGGAACGGATATCACAGGCAGGGTCTGAGGGGTGCAGTGTGCCCAGGACACTTCCCTACTCCCCAGTTAGCAAGAACACTGTATGATTGATTAACTCCAGATTTATCAGGGTAAAATATTCCATTTTCCATCCAGGCCAGGTAGAAGGAAGAAGGCAAAACACTCTGGAATGATCAAAACACTCTGGAATGATCTTGAAAACTACAGCCCGATCAGCCTTACACATTGTTTGAAATCAGAATTAATGACGGTGTTTGAAAACAACTAGAGAAAAATGTTAAAACAAAAGATTTTAAGCTGCAGTCAGGGAAGTCAGCGTGTTTGGGTTTTTTGGATAAAGGAAATGTCACTGTTACTTGAATGTTTAGAAGCCAGTGACAGCATCTTGGAGGGGTTTTATTGGAGAAACCTCGCACGTGGCTTGGAAGGAAGCTCAGACAGTCCCCTGGTTTGCCAGAGGGAAAAGAAGAGGAAAGTCTTCGCAAGAGCAAGTGTACCCTCAAAAGGCTTCAATAAATGCCACCACAAGGAAACAACTCTTCCAGAGCAGGAGCCTCACCCAGGACTGGTGAGCATTCGTCCCTGCCTCCATTTAGTCCTCATTAATCTCTCTCCAATCACAGAGGAATAAACTTGGTCAATCAAAAAACCCAAGCCCCCACACCAGCGTTCTTCCTCAGCCCATGCTAAAGCACTTCTCCAGGAAAGAGAGGTCAGGGAAGAGCTGTACGTGATGGGTGGCACCGAACTGTGCAAATTAAGCAAGGCTAGAGAAACCTGCAAAATCCCAAGGGACCAGAGAAAAGCCAGACAATTATGCTGTCTTAACTTTAAATAAACTTATCTTGACAAGCACAAGGTAACAGAGATTAGAAGGAATAATGTTCAACTGTGACCAGGGCTTTACTGTAGACAGCTCAATGACAGCGTTTCACTGGGATTCAGAAAACTCAGTGCAAACATGACAGAAAATAACACATAAAGCTACATCAGCACCGTGATATTTTATTTCCTGCCTTCACTTCATTATTCCCAACAGGACATTCTGAATACCAAATTATGTAAAATATTTTTTTAAACCTTAATCAAAACAGCACCAAGACTCATTTGTACTGATTTGCACAGCAAGATGAGCTGTAAGAGACACTCAGACTTTATTTTGGTGCTCAGGATTCTCTCCAGCAATCACCCTCACACACACACTGTTCATAAACCTCAACAGCCACTGGTCTCACAACCAGGAGGCTTCACCCGGACCCACTGTGACTGAGCAGATCCTTCTCTCCTAAATGCTAAACCCCCCCTGGAAGGCACAGCACCATTCCACAGCAAGCTGTAGCCAGTGGAAAACACTCAGAAGAGGTGTCACAGTGTGGCACCATAACATGCAAGACACTTCATTCCTTGAAGTCCTCGGTCATCTAATAATCCCTGAGAAACCCCCCCCAGCACCTTACACTGAGCTGCTGCTCCGCTTCCCCACTTCCTACAGACCAGGGGATCTTGTTTACCCAGATTAATTTCTCATGCTCAGGATGAGAGATTCCATATGCACGTCCCGATGGATTCCTTAAGGAGGAAGAATTTATATTCCTCAACAGCATCACAGTCAGCTTATGCTACCAGACAGCTCCTTGCTAACAGCCCTTCATTAAGTCTTCAACTCAACACTAAACTCCCTGTTCCATGAGCTGCCCTGTCAATAGATGTTTCTCCTGTAAACGAGCAGCACATTTTGCACAAGGAGGCTCAATCAAAACAACAGAGGCAGGCTGTGTAGCTCCTCACTGTTACACCTTGACTCTTACTTTTCTACACTGAAGGCAACAAACTTTTCCCCCTTGGATCATTGTCCCACACACCCAGTCCAGACATCTTCAATAACCTCACAGTAAAAGGGACTTGAATTTCTTATTTTCGAAGACTATTTTGGACTGGCTTTTTAGGCTAGAAAATCTGTGGAGCAAAGCCCCACACGAGTTTTGGGTTTATTATTATATATTCTCAGACATTTTATAAAACTCCATTAGATGTTTCATAAAAATTACTGTTTGCCAGAGGTGAAAGCTCACCCATCTTCAGCCCCTCTAGACACCCCTTAAACATGAAAAGGATCCTTCATCCTCTTAAAACATCAAAATAGTTTCCAAAGGGGCTGGAAGGCAAGCTTTAAAACTACTTTCCTGTCAATTACCCTAACAATGTTTTTTAAAAATAATTTTCAAAACTGTTGCAAATACTTCCCCTGATTATAAAAGCCACACTTATTTATGGCCTTTAACATAAACCTCATGTGATCTTGATTAATATTAATCCAAATGAGATCTCCCTCCCTCAATAACAACATACAGGGGCCATCCTCTTGTCCTGCAGCTTTCCTCCAAGGAGATGGGAAGAACTGCTTGCAGGATAGGAAGGATGGGGAGGGGGAAGACCCACAACCTCTGCAACACCTGCACACCAAGCTCCCTAAGCCCAGGGCCTCACACCAGCTCGAGATGGATTTTCGGTAATTCTAGGAAACTTCATTTTTGACAGAAACAACCCAAGCCTTCAGATTTATGTAATTTCTTCTTGATGCCAAGCAACAGCCAACAGCCTCTGCTGAGCCGAGCTCTGATGGTTCAGGTTAAGAAAAAAACCAGGAAATGACAGCAAAATTACAGATGCCAAGCAAAGAAATTGCAGCGCCCTGTTAGGGTTATGCTCACCATGCTGCTTTCAAACATGAGAATAAAAACATCATGTACTGTTAATACATTTCATGTCTGGCTGAGCATCACATCCAAAGAAACGTCTTGCAACAGAGCACAAATAATAATACGGGTTTGAATTAAAACACAGCTCTCCAGGAGCATCAGTTTGTTATCTGCTACGAAAGTGCTACTTTTAGCACTGTATCACTTGGAAGTTGTTTTGTTTGGGGTTTTTTCATAGAAACAACGTATTTGTTATGCACTGACAATATCCTTATTATGCAAACCAAAACTTTTCACACTGTGTATTATCAAAGACTTTAACACAGGAGACTAACCACACTTATCACAGGAGGTGGAATTTTCCCATGAAAATCTGCAACCCCATAAAAATCAGTCTCCTACCATGACATGGGCAAGAGAATAATTCCAGGAGGAATTAAGGATTCCACTTGCAAAGAATTGTGTTACATGTTTTACCCAAAAAGACTTCAAATGTTTCACCAAAGTTGAAGATAAACTCTGCCTTCACCAGAGAGCCTCCACTCCAACACTGTGCCATGGGACAGGTGCCCTGGCAATGCCACCTGAATTCCATCACTGACCCCACAAACCCTCAACTTCATAAAATCTCAGCTGGAATGTCCATTGGGAATGGCTTGTGAAAAGCAATGGAGGAACACAGGGAACAGTATTATTCCCACCTGCCTCATCTCCCATGAAAACACCATTCCTCTCACATCCTTAACAGCCCCAAAATTTGCCGTGCAGAAATGGGAATCCCCACAAATCCCCTGGATCACAGGGCAGCTTTACAGCTTCAGGGAGCTGGCTATCCCAGGACTGACGTTCTTACAGAACTGGATATATGGCAGACCCCTTCACTTCTCACTTCTTTTAATGCTGTTGAAAAAAACACCACCCTGGGTTTATCTTTTCAAATAGTGACACGCTGCATTGGAACTCTGAGGCTTTTATACAAATTACAGCATTAGCATTTGGACAAAAAGATTGAGAAAAATGTGTAGCTTCTTTTCATTGTGTAAGTGCAGCTGTAATTTTTAAGGAAAAGCTGAGTTTCTGCCAATAAAAAAAGCTTGTGGTAGGAATTCTATGGGGGAAAAGCATCACATCCTGTCCAGGTTGTAAAATCCCAAGTATTCCTGAAGGTGAGCAAAGAGCTGGGGAGCATCAGTTAAAGAGTTTAATGCTATTGCAATGCAAACAGGAAACCATAATATGTAACAAGAAATTTCAGCAGACTCGGTAAAATGCACTTTAACAGAGCAGCTTAAAAACTTATACCCACCTGGAGTTATGATAGCACAGTTCACTCCTTGTGCTTTATAAATAATCTCTTGTAAACCAAAAGGCAGGAGATGAAATAATCAGCAATTACCAGGGATATAATGACCAAAAGGGTGATCACTGCTGACACATAAGGGGCACAACCTCTTAATGCAATAAAAAAGCACTTTTACTGGAAATTGTCATTATTTCAGAGTTGTGATTCTGCAAGGATCACTAATCTGTCTATATACAGATATAATTGTACACGAGGAATACAAGCATTTTTCAACACACTACCCACTTTTAAAAACAATTTATACCTCAGGAAAACAAAACAAACTGAACTCCTGCCTTTGCTTTACTTCAACTGCAGAGCCAGAGGCACTCAGGTTGTGAAAAGTAAACAGGGAACAGGAAGGCAGAGCAGCGAATAAAAGCTCTGCACAGACAATGATAAATTGAAATTGCAAATTAAATGTCTTCCCAAATTCCCAAAGCTCCCTCAAAAGCTGAGGTCTGAATCCATTCAGGAACCACCACGGTGGCATTTGGATTCCAGTCACAAGCAAGATGTGCTCCCTGCCAGCAGGAACAGGGTTTGGTGAACACAAGGACAGGGAGGAGAATACTAATGACTTTCTAACTTGTGTTTAAAAAATCCCAACATATTGGGGTTCAGTATTTCCTGTATCCCAAATGCTCAGAGAAGCACAAGCCTCAGGTTCACTGGAGAATTCCAGTGCCTCCAGTGCTTCAGGGGGCTCCAAGAGAGCTGGAGATGGACTTCGGAACTGATAAAGGATCACTTTAGTTTTCTGCCTCACCCCAAACTTTGACAGTGAATCCACATCCAAAAAATTCAAATACTCACACACTCTCTTCAACATCCCCACTCAACATGAGACCTCACAGGGTGAGACAAGTGTTTTATTTCTTCCCAGTCAACCACCAAGGCTCACTGAAGTGACACTCCCTCAGGAAAACATTCAGTTGAGCTCTCCCAATAAATTAAAAATACATCTGCCTGCAGTTGTTTAACATGCACTTGAGTTTCACTTACAACAGGGAACCCTTCAGTATTCAACAGGAGCATGTTCCCATACTAAAATTCTCTTGCTAAAGTAATATCAGACCCCTGAAAAAAAGGCTAACCGTTTCTGATGTGCAAACATGGTGTATGAAGGTATTCAGGACACCATTAGTATCATTAAGAACAACATTGCATGAAATTCAGTGAAGAAAATTGACTGGAGGCTGTAAAAGCAGGTTTAGAAATGGGGGCTAATTATAAATTCAACAACACTGAAGATCCAAAGGATGAGGAAATCCCACCAATCTTAACTGTATACAGGCATTTCATTGCATGGTAGTTCTGTTAAAAAGGATGATCTGGGACACAGGAAGGTCTGTGCACCTTTGGCAGGACTTCCTGTCTAGAAAGTTTTAACCAAGACTTTTTTCAAGACTATGAAGATGCCTTCCCTGGAGAGACGTGGGGAATCATCTTGTTGGATCCCTCACCAACTCCTCAAGCCCTTATATGTTTTTTAAAGCAATGAGTTCAGTTTCATGAGCTGTAAGTGACTCCAGATGAAGATGCAGAGATGTGTGACACATTTATCAATCTGCTCTGGGAAATTCTAACACCAGGATAGTTGGGATCATGGATTCATGCTCCAAGCACCCTGCCCCTTGTATAAACAAGGATGGTTATTACAAGCTCAGGATCAGGAAAACTGCCTCCATGGCTGTGACAGAGCAAGGATGCAAAGGACAAGGACAAACCCAGCAGATGTTATTCATGGGTAAGGAAAAGCAAGGCCATGCAATTTTCATAGAGCACGGTTTGAACACAGTCAGAGAAAACAAATAAATTATGTTGTTTCCAATCAGTTGGAAAAAATGCCGATAAAGCAAACTATCCCTGCTTTGGGAGGCTTAGAATCTCAAAAAGGAAATAGAATCTCCCCGTGTTGTGTTACGTGTGTTTTGTTTATAAGCACAGGAAGGAAAACACTTCCATTAAAAAGAGTAAATAAATATAGTTCTCACTATCAGCCTTTGCTGTGAGCCACTCACGAAAAGCAAATTCTTGTGGATTGCACCACTGGAAGGCAGAAGCAAGAAGAGATTTTGTGTCAGTATTAGGGACAGGAATCTGAGCGCAGGCAGGTCAGGGCCAGGTGCAATGGAAGGAGCTCCTTCCCCAGTCTCTGGGCACACGTGCAGGACAAGACACTCCACCCCAAAGTACTCAGCCCCAGAAGGACCAACACTCCACAATTCCCAAGAAAACGCCTGGGAACTGTGTGCAGTTGTTCTGCCCTTCGCTGCTGTGAGAGCTGCACTCACAACATCTGCACAAACAGCATCTGCAGCGTTTGCCTAATTCTTGCACTTAAAAGGAAGAGTTTCAGGTGACAGCAGAAGAAAAGAGACTGATAATTGGAAGGAAAAATTTGGTGAGGAATAATTCAGATGTGAAACTGTTAATTAAATATGCAAACTACTTCCAGAAGAAGCAAGGGATAGGGGAAAAAGCCCCAAACCAAATGCTGCATCTATTGTAAACAAGTGTGAACAGAGAGAATAAATATATCCACCTTTCAAACTGGGATTTGACTTTCTAATCCCTTCTCTACAGATTTCAGATTCGCTTCTTTTTCAAACACACATTCTGGGAAGGATGTCTCTGCAAGACTAAGACACAAAGTAAATATTTCAGCATTTAGAAAAGAAACAGGGAAAACTGTTTGTTGTTCAAAATTCCTTGAAGTCCTCGGAACACAGCAAACAGCTCCTGCTCCTGTTTAATATAAAGGATTTAGCAGTATGGAAGTGAACAGCATCCCTTGTTACCAAACAGGCAGCAGAGAGCTCTGACACGCTCAGAACAGTTCCAGGCACAATTCACAAGGAGGAGTTGAACAGTTCAAATCAGCCTGTGGAGGAGAGCAGGAAGAGCGCCATGGAATTGCAATAGTTCTGAAATACCTGTGGTAGGTAGGAGCAGCATGGGAAAGGATCCCACTGTGCTGGACACTGTGTAAACATGGAGCAAAAGCAGTTTTCCCTAAAAAGTCTGTCATTAAAGCATAAAATAGAAGATAAACAAACACCAGCACGAGGTCACACAGAAGACAATTTGCAACTCCTAGCCAAACTAATTTTACTTCTGTAGAACACACCAAAAAACACAAACCAGGTTTAATGATGAACACTGTGATTACTGTCACCCAGACCTCATAAAATGCTGCTCCTTCCAGGCACCAGGACCAGTTCCCAGAAAATGGAGGGAACCACACAGAAGATGGAGGGTACCACAATTCCCATCTCACAAAGAGACAACCAGAAATAATTGCAGACGATTCCAGATTAAAATAGATCAGCCCCCAGCCCCTGAAAACAATGACTCACCCTCAGCCTGAAAGATGGTGTCCTGGTTTAGCTAGGAAAGAGTTCGTTTCCCTCCTTGTAGCTGGAACAGTGCTGGGTTTGGGATTCAGCAGTACAGTAATGCTGGTGCTCCGGCTGGTGCTGAGCAGTGCTCACCCCAAGGCAAGGACTTCCCAGGGTCCCAACTTGCCAGCGAGGAGCTGCACAAGCATGGCCAGGGCAGCTGATCCCACCTGGCCAGGGGGATATTCCATACCACAGAATATCGTGTCCAGGAGGGGCTGGGCACTGCTCAGTGGGTGGGGAGCAACTGTGCTGGGCATCACTGCTCTGGGTTGGCTTGGATTCCCCTCTTTTTATTGTTAGTATTTATTAGTATTCCTTTATTTCAAGTATTAAACTGTTGTTATCTCAACCCCCAAGTTTTACCTTTTCCTGATTCCCATCCCCCGCCTCCAACATCTATGAAACTATGACATGGTTTCTAAAAGCACATCCGGACAGTTGAGACCCATGCAGCAAACCTGCACCATCAGCCAAAGATGCCACGTTCATGGACAAAATCAATGCTGAGGGCATTGCTCAGGAGCCAGCTTTTGGGGGGGGGAGTTTTATGGGGAAAACGGAGATATGGATAGATCAGGATTAATCATATACTGACAAGGAGAGAGATGCAGTGAGTGACACCGTGTATGAGAACCACAACTGGTGAGAGTCTAGACAGGCTTTCAGTGTGTAAGTATCCAACATGCTGCAGGGGACTTGCAGTAACCTCTAATTTAAAGATTCTACCTGAAGTTTAAAAGAAAGGTAGCAATACCCTCCCTGGCTCTCTCTCCAAGCAGATTCTGCTGATTTGCCTAACCAGACAAATCAGATAAGCTGTGTGGTTTAGAAATACTGTGAGTTTATTCTCAACAGGTAAATTAAGAAGAACTATGGGAATGAGGGTTTTTTCCCCTCAAGAAAAAGTAGGTGAGGGAGAAGAGAGTCCCCTTTCCCTTCATGCCTTCGTCATTCTCATGGTGAGCTACAAAATTGTGCTGTGCCCAGCACCGTCACTATCCTGCCCAATCCACACTGGATGGTTATTTTCCCCCTGAGAACAACATGAAAATATTTTCCCAGTGCATTATTCCCAAACATTTTTGCCTAAATTATTAAAACACAACATTAACTGCTCCTGCCACAAACCTTCTGCTCTGTAAACACTTCCCACAAAGCACAACTGAACCATCAAATTCTTTATCATCCCTCCAATCTCAGAAATATCCTGCAAGTACCAGAACTGCAGTTAAAACTCCTCACAGGCTTTTGAGCTGGGCAGCCAAACCAGGAGGCACCCACGCTACAGAAGCTGCTGATTAAAATTATATGAAAGATTTAGGGGTCTGAAATGGGGGTTTGATCTTCCACTCAGTGAAGAGACCCCGCAACATAACCCAGCTGAACACAGGGAGAACTGCAGAGGGATGGAGGGAACTGTATCAAGAAAAGTCAGAGTGTAAGAGTGACAGATGCTTCCTCCCAAGTCAGCCCTCTTGGGTGTGAAGATAAATCCTTGGGGTTTTGCTCGATGCAAAGCCACCAGGTGGAACTCACCTGACTCACAACAGCACCTCTGTGCCTGCACATCTGTGAAGCTCCACCGTGGAGTATCACAGAAAAGGGGAGAAATTGGAGACTTTCTCCCACAGCCTGCTCCCTGGGTTGATTCCCTACGAAAAGTTGCTTTTTAGCCCTTTCTCTCTTCCTTTTCGAGAAAAAAAAACCTCAGACAAGATTTTAGCAGACCCATCTGGAAATGCTGAAATTGCTTCAGGAGGTTCCCTGAAGGAGAAACACCAGCACAACAGTGAATTTTTAACAGCAAACCTGAGTCCCAGGAAGAAAGTTACTATTTTAAGCAACTTAATACGTCCACTTCCTTATCAAAATAGTGCTGATTTGCTCTTCAGCCAAAGCACTTCAACCACAACAAGCTTGAGGGTTCAAAGTTACACCCAGGGTCTAGTGAAAGACAACTCCCAGCAAAGGCTTTGGACCAGCAGGGATGTGACCAGCTTGCTACAAGTACTTCCCTGGCCCACGCTGGGCCAAAAGCAGCACTGCCTGTTTATTTTATTAACAGCAAATTCATTTATCCTGAATATGTCTGACATCACACCATCATTCAACATTAGATGCCCTTCTCCAGCTCTGGTCTCCTCCCCTCCTTTGGGCTTCCAGTAAAATTAGACCTTGAATTAAACTTCCAGTAAAATAATTACAGTTGGCAGGTATTTTTCATCACTGATTTGGAAGCCAAGAAACCAAAGCAAAACAAAACAAAATCAAGTCAAGCATTACTCAACTCCAGTCAGAAATATGTAACTTGTTCTGTAGATCAAGTATTTTCACTGGTGGATTGCTTTGCTCTACCACTATTTCACATGCTCTGTGAACTTCACAACAACACAGAATTTCCCTATGATAAAACAGGGGAAAAAAATCCTTCAGAACAACAGCAACAAAAAAGGACAACAGAGAGAAAAAGACCTCCTCAAAAACAACTGACATTTTTAGGGGAGAAAACAATGAAAAGAAAGAGGAAAAAAGTAGCATCGACCAAATACTTTTCCAAAGCACATCTTCCACTGGGTTTTGTGGGAAAAGAGCTGGCTTTGAAGGCTTTCCTGAAATGCACAATTTGAGAAGAAAAGACACCATCTCAGTCCCCTGGTGAAGAAATGGACACCAGTGGCTGGACAAGAAAACACTGAACGTACCTTCTCAAGCTTCTCCACCGCTGATAAAGACACAGCACAAATTGTTACTCACAGGTTCTGCACAAAGTAGGATTCTCTTATTCAAACTCAAGCAGTGTCAATCCTCAGTGAGGCAACCCAAATCTGCTGCTCCATTTGTACGGGCAGCTGTTTTATTACAGAAAGTTCCCTTGTCATTAGTTGATAACCATTAAATCATATTGATCCACATGGAGATACAGCATCCTCTTGCTAAAAATAAACTTTCTTGAGAACCAAGAGGATACATAATTTCTTATAAGTGATTTCATAGCTTCCCACATGTCAAATACAAGACTTCACTCTAATTTCTACCAGAAAATCATTGAATCTCAGTTTGGAAGGAACTACCTGGTTCCAAGCCTCTGCCACAGGAGCTCCACTACACCAGGCTGATTGTGCTGCTTCCGAAAGAAACCCTGTGTGTGTCTGTGGAGATCATCAGGAAATCCTTCTGCATGGGACCAGACCAACACCAAAAACCAGAACACGGGCTGAGCTGTTTTACGCTCAAGCTTTTTGGTTAACACCCTCCCTTCTCACATCCTGCCCTTGGGACCTCAGTGCTTGTCACCCCCTCATGAGCTCTGGAGGCTCAGGGACACGGGTGCCCATGTCCCATAATCTGGGTCTTCCTTACCTGGAACCCAACACACAAAACCACCGCACTCACAGCCAACGAGGCTGGAGCAGGACCTCTGTAGGACATTCCCCTACAGCTTCTCCCTCAGACAACCTTCCCCAAAAGGTCTTGAGTTCTGTGCTCAAGGGACTTTTTTCAGTTGAAATGTGAAAGCAGGAAATAGCAAAAAAAATGACGTGACAGCCCTGTCTCAGATTCCTCAGATCCCTGACTCTGGGTAACACTTCTCAGGATTCACAGGACACCCTCCTTCCACCCAAACCTCTATGGAGTCATTTGGACATGGACAAGGACAGCCTTCCTTGGCGTTGTGCTGCTCTTGAAGAGGGAAATGTTAGTGCCACGTGGAAGAGTCAAAAGTGCATCTGCGCTGATTCCCTGGCACCTACACAAAAGGAACATGGGCAACATCTGATGATTGAAGAGAGTCCTCCCAATCCCTTGGGACAGGCTCTGGCGTACCAGGCTTTCATACCCCATGCTACATTTTGCCATGTAATTCAGTTCTATTTTTCTGGCAATTCCATGGGGGAACATTATGAAAAAAAGAAAAAATATCACTTTAACAATTTGCACAATATCTGGGGAATGATACAAGGGAAAAAAATAGGGCTGAAGGAAAAAGCAGCAGCTTTCACATGCAGGAGGACCACACACAGGAAGGAGCCAGAGTCCTGCACATCATTCTAAGCCGCCTCCATCACCATCACTCCCTTTTGCATGCAGTTATGCTAACAAGCCCTTTAGAGAATTTAGTCCATATATACTGTGTAGGTGTTTGCTAAAACACTACTGCTGGTATGCAGTCAATACAATGGGCATGCTTTTTACTTTATTGTGTCAAAAAACTGTTAGAAGAGGCCACAGGAAAATCTGTCAAGGGAGAGAACTCCATTTCAGAAGTATTTTAAGGCAGTTCACCTCCAGTTTATTTTTCACCAGAAGCAAGGCTGCTGTCAGAGAGCCGTTTCCTCCCGGTACTGCTAACTTTGCACTCACTTCATTCTCACACTTTATCATTCCCCTTTCCTGTTTTTGTACTCAGTGTTGCCTTTGGAGGATGACGAGTAGGGGCAAGAGGAAAATGGAGACAAGAGCCATTGGCTTTTTGAGCTGCCGCATCGGGAAGTGAAGCATTTAACCAACACCCCAAAACGCTGATGGTTTGGTTTTCAGGTCATTTAGCCAAAGATGGGATGTGCAGAAAGAAAAAAGAAATTATGTCCTAACAATTCCTGAGGGTTCAAAAACAACCGTCCTGTCCATTCAGAGAATCATACCCAGCACTTCTTCCTCTGTCTATACCTACCAGTTCTTCCTCCCACACTTAAAACATCCCACATTTAAAGCAAAACAAACCTCTCTTTCTGTGATGTATATAAGCCAAGAGGGCAGGAATAGCAGAGCTTTCTTTTGCCTCTGCTGTGCTACTTTGTCAGTGCCTTTTTTCCCCTCACATATACACAGTGAACAGGATGGATCATTCTGGAGATGAGTCACTACTGAAACAACAGAATAAACTCCCATGAAATGCTGTGGGGTTTGTGTTTAACATTCTCCAGCTCCTTTTTCGGAGTATTTGGCAAGGCTCTGGCAAATGCTCCTCCCACAGAAATCAAGCAGTGATTTTATTTGTCAGCAAAATAAATCCAGAAGTGCTTAAATATTAATTTGAGTCTCTGCTTACCTTCTTCTGCTTCAAGCCTGCTCCCTCACAAAGCTGACAAAGGAGAAGGGAAAGCCATGGAGAGCAGGGAAACTGCTGACACAGAAAATACAACCAGGACAGGTTTCCAAAGCTCCAGACCGCAGGAGATGCTCGAGCAGATTTGCTGCTGTAGCTGCATCACACCTCTGAAGATCACCTCAGACAAAATGCTTGAGTACGTACAATGCTAGAACATGGTTTAGATTGGCTTTCACTTCTCCCAAGTTCAGCAGCAACATCTTTTGGCTAAAGGCCAATTAACACATTTAAAAGTTTAAGGTCAGTGAGGCTTTAGTGCTAAGCACCCAGCAGGAAGCACAGCCAAGCTCAGAGCTCACTGCTGCCACGGTCTGTCTGCCCTACACCCACATCCTTCCAGACCTGGACATGTTTCCTTAGGCACAGCTACTGCAATAATTATTGTTATCCAGTTCACTCTGCATATAAATCACTAATTAACTCGGAGCCGGCGAAAGGTACCAAACCCAGAATTGCAGGCTGTGTCCCTGCCGGTCACCAGCACTGAACAAAGGGTCACCAGGGGCCACAGGGTATCTACCTGGACAGCTGTCCTGTGCTGCAATCTGCCCAATGCAGCTGCATATATCCTGTTAATTACTGATTTATCTTTAGCACCTTACTGATCTCTACAGCTCCCTGACAGGAAAGTGTAACTAAGTGGGGGTCAGCCTCATCTCCCAGTCAACAGGACAAAAGGCCTCAAGTTGTGCCAGGGGAGGTACAGATTGGGTATCAGGAAAAAGTTCTTGACTGAAAGGGTAAACAGGCATTGGAACAGGCTGTCCAGGGCAGTGGTGGAGTCACCATTCCTTGAGGGATTTACAAGACATGCAGATGTGGCACCTGGAGACATGGGCTAGTGGCGGGCTTGGCAGTCCTGGGGATGGTTGGACTTGAGCTTAGAGGGCTTTGAGCCAAGGGATTGGCTCAAAATGGCTTTGAGCCATTGAGCCAAGGGATGGCCCAATGGTTGTATTTGACAAACATAATTCTTATCTGTGTTGCAACCACACCTTCAGTTATGGAGGCCTGCATCTCGGATTCCTTTCCAGGAGTGTGTGCATTTACACCATTGCTGCTCCACACCTGCCAGGGTGTGTTACACTTTCTGTGTCAGTGGTNTGGATTCCTTTCCAGGAGTGTGCGCTGCTCCACACCTGCCACGGTGTGTTACACTTTCTGTGTCAGTGGTACTGCAGCTAAGCAGCACTAAGAGCTAAAGGAGGATGGCAACCAGTGCTTTGTGCAAGTCACCCTCCCCATACACTCAGCACAGCCCCCGGGAATGGTGGGGAGCTGCACATGGGCACCACAAACCCACAGCCACCACGGACTCTGCTTCCCAAACACCACTTCCTATCACTGCCAAAGGAGAGCAGCAGTTTCTGTGACCAAAACAAAATGTTTATACACACAATCAGTGCTTCCCATTCACTTCAAACAATTCACACAAGCAGAACTTTTATTAAATCTCTTTTCTTATATGCTTGCATTTGTCTTTTGTTTTGCATCTTTGCTTGTGTTCACATCAAATGAATAAAAATATATCCTAGTTAGCTTACGAAGTGATCTTATGAAAAAAAGCTGATGTGGACCCTGAGATAAGCTCAGCTGGTTAGAGCCTGCTGTTCATGACACCAAAGTTGTGGGTTTGATTCCCTTATGGCCATTCACTTATGACCTGGACTCAGTGATCCTTGTGGGTCTCTTCCAGCTCAGAATACTCTGTGATTCTGTTGCTTGTTTGAAAGAGAGAAACACGGAAAAGAAACAGGCCAGCTCTATTTATAGCTCTATTCACACTTGTTCAACTGCACACCCAGCATAAAGGCACGACTCAATCTGCAAACCCTGGGTGTATTTTTGTCATCTAAAATGGCAGCAAGCCTCAGCCAGGCCTAATGGTAATTAAAAGTGAGGAGGGGACTTCAAGGGATGGCACAAGGTCCCAGTACTCTCATTCACCTCAAAGAACAGAGACATTTCAGGTGGCTGGACATTACAACCCCCTTGGGCTTCCAGTCCCTGGCTAATCACCTCAGGCATTACGTGCTGTCCTCAGCGAAGGCAGGAATCTGATGGAGAATTGAACCAACTGTGAATTTACTACAGAAGTTATGCTTGGACTAAAAACCAGTATTCTGATTGACTGTGTACAGTTGAGTAAAAAACACAAGGGAAAATGCTAATTGCAGACTTTGGGAAAGAAGTGCAACCTTACAAAAGTGACCAGCTCTAAACGTAAATTAGTTTTTCTGCTGGCATAAAAAAAGACTAAAAATACGGGGGTTTTACCAGAACAAATCATTAAGTGTATAAACATGAAAATGCGTTTTCCCTCCAGCAAGCATTCGTACTCCACAGACACTGAGTAACAAGACTCAAGAAGCAAGTGAGCTCCCAGCGTGCTCCAAATTCACTATTTCAATTAGACAGGCAGTCCCTTAATGGATGATAATCCATCATTCCTCTGAGACTGCAGAAATATCAGCACTTCTTCTATAGTACTCAACTGAGAGGAACATGAGAAAAAAATGTAAAAGAAACGAAGGACAGGCACTCCCCACTCAAACCCAACAGAACAGTTGTTCTTTTTTATGAACGGGGAAACATTTGGTGATTTCACTGAGCTTTTAATCCTTCATCCCCATGTGCCGAGCAGAGGTGGTCAGCATTTTTACACCATTTCACAGAGAGGAAAGCAAAGGACAAGTAGCACAGCAGAGGCAAAAGAAAGCTCTGCTATTCCAGCCCTCTTCTCCTATATACATTACAGAAAGAGAGGTTTGTTTTGTTTTAAATTTGACATCAAACTTGCATTCTATTCCTCAGCCTTCCAGAACTGTTGTTATCCCAGCTCAGTGGGGGACATACACAAAGAAGCAATTCCTCCTCTGGGAAGTCTGCAGTGGAATCCCCCAGTCCCCCACACCATCCTGTGCACATCCCACAAACCCAGACAAGACTTTAAAGATGAGCTGAAAACACAGAATTATTGTCAACAACTACATCAAGTCAGACTAAAGGTCCATTTCATCCTGCACTCAAGAGAAACCAAGAGTGGGTACCTGGGAAAAGGTGTAGGAATACAGATCATGCAAAGTGTGAAACCACCATGTCACCAATGCAAATACAGGGGCAACTTTTTCCTCGTCAATTCAAGGTATAACTAAAGTTTTAGGAAGTGCAACACAGCAAGTCAACATGGACTGATGATTATGGCACTCCTAGGCTTCCCTGTCCATTTCCCTGCTCCCCACTCACCCTTGGTTGCTCCTCCACACACTTGTGAGCTTTGGGAAGCTAGTCCCCTCACCCAAAGACGTGACTGCGCTTTCCAAACAAACTTGATCTCACCCAGAGCTTCCTTGCACCAACACAGCACAATTAGTGATGTGGTGAGGGGAAATTTAAGAAAAGCAAACTGAAACAGGAAATGGGGTTAGTGCTGGCGAGAAGAAGCTCCACAATAAACCATTCTGATTCACAAGTAAAGTTAACCAAGGAATTTCTTAAGAACTTTTTGGAGACTCTTCAAAATGTTAAACCAACAAAGAGGACCCCCATGAATCAACCTCCTGCTGCCTAAGACTTGACAGGTACTAGACACACAAGTCTCCCCTCTCAAAACCAGCACTGAGGCATTTCTTCCTGGATCCCAGGCCCTCCTGCAACAGGGCAAGTGCTGCATTACCTCTGCTGCCCTACAAGCCAGCTCCTGTTCCCTGGTGTCCTGCCAGGACTCCTCCTGTCAAACCCACCCTGTGCCAACACAAGCGGCAACATGAAACTCTGCAGAAATACATGCTGGCTTGGCTTTCACAGATCCCTGCGCGACACGAGACAGCACAGGATGGAAACAGAAACACAAACACGCCTCCAACTGCAAAGCAGGACCTTTAACCAGTAAGAGCTACTGGAATCATGAGTCAACGTATTCCCACAGTCGGTGCTTGCAGGATCATCCCCTGCTCCCTTTTCCCCAGAAGTGTGTCTGTGCCTCCAGGAATCGATTTCTTCCCTCAAGGGGTTCAACAAGTGAAGGTTTATCCATAAAACTCAATTCACACCCTCGGTTCTCCTCCCCAAACACACACCTGAATAGCTATAGTTAAGATGCCATAGTGAAATGGATTTTAATCAAATACAATTGCTTTTTTTCTTCCTGCTGTTCCTTTGCCTTTAATGTACTTATCTACTTGTCTGCCTCGCAATCAAGTACCAGAATACAAACCAGCACAGCTGAGAGTAAGAGAACTAACAAAAGTGGTGATTATTTTGCCATAACACCAGTTATCTAAGTCCTTTGTGATAGAAAGAGAGGGAGTTTAGGGAACAAACAAGGGATACAGCCAGAGATCAGAATAAATACTGCTCTGAAGTGGAGTATTAACTTATCCACCTGGAAAAGATGACAGGATTATCATTAATGCGTATTAAACAAAATCACTGCAGTTCACTCCTGGAATATTTACAAGCTTTAGGGCTGATCTTTTAATATTGCAGAGTTGTACAAAAACCCTAAATGGAGACCAAATTCTTTCTTTCCTCTTCTGCCTTGCCCACAGTCTGTGCTGCTGCTCAGTATAGCTGAAGTGGTGAATCTCCTGGCCGAATCCAGCCCAACTACAGGTCACTCATTAAAAGTGAGGGGTGCACAAAAAAGAAAAGCAAATCAAAGCCCAACACCCTCCATCACAGCCCACAGAAATCAGCTGTGCTGAGCTCTCAGAAAGCTTTTATGCACAATCCTCACCATATGAGGACCAGGAGGAGGAAGCATTTGATCATTCCTGTCCCTCTGACCACACACCTTGAGACAGCAAAGCAAAGCACACGTGTGCCCTTACACAACTTCCTTTACAACACCAAGTGCCTTTTGGTTTCATGAGTACAAGTCTCATTTTTTCCTGCTCCCATTTCCAGCCTCATGCCATCAGCTGTTTATCTCCAACCCTCCACCTTGCCACCTCCTCATTTAATACACTCATGAACAAACTGTTCCCGCTCTCCATGTCATTCTTCTGCTTACTGATACCAACTCTGGTGGTGATGACCCAGATACAACACACCCAGGCCCTGCTCCTCCCCCAGAATGAGAAGAGTCAACCAACACACACTACCCACAGCCAGGCTGGACAGGGCTTGGAGCAACCTGGGATAGCGGGAGGTGTCCCTGCCCATGACAGGAGACAGGAGGCAGGAGTAAGATGAGCTTTGAGATCCCTTCTAACTCAATCCATTTTATGATTCTAATAGCTCCTTTGCTGGGTATCGTGGTGGCCAACTATTGCTGTGAAGTTCTTTTTCAATACTAACTTTTGGTCCATGCTAAACCCAAGGTCCAGTCTGTAGGAGGCAGGCAGGGACTGTAGGAAGGGATGGGGGGTGGTGGGGAGCTGAGATTGGAGGACAACCACAAGCCACATTCGCAGAGGGGCCAGACACCTTCTGAAGAGGGCAACCAGAAAGGAAAGAATAAGCTGGTAATGCGTCTTTCTCACATCTGTGATCATGGTAATGTAAAACCACAAGAAAACCTCTATGGCATTTAACAGCATTAAAAACCGCAGTGTCTCTAAACTTTTAGAAGGTAAATCCTACACTTGCTAAGCTCAACAGCAAAATGCTCCTCAGCTTCAGCAGTACCCAGTTTTAGGTCCAGGATATTGAACCCAAATGCACACATGGGCTAAACTAATCTGCACTGACATTTACATAAATTTCCCCATATGTAAACAAATTAACATAGCCACAATATCTGATTGTACTTCTGTGTTCCATGACCAATGAGTCAGAATTGCTGTTTATGTTATTAGCAGTACAGCCCTGCAGTCAATCAGGACTGTCTTCACCCTGCAGAGGCGAGTGAAGCTCCAAAAACCACCAGGAAATTGGGACGCACACCCCAGCCCCAGGACTGAACTGGGAGCATTAGGACTTGTCACAGGCAATCGGAAAAAATCTTCTTCGTAACTCTGAACTTAAAAACAGTATTTGAAAAGAAGAGAACAGAATTAAGCTACTGAGGTTCCAGTTGATCAAAGGACTTCTAATCCAGATTTCACTGCTAAAAAAAACAACCTACAAACCAAAACCAAAAAACACTTCAAAGCTGAGAAACAGCACCTGGTTTTACTTTTCTGGTAGCAAGGCACGGAATGAACTCGGAGCCCTACAACAAAGACACCACTGCAGCTGCGAAGAGCCTGAGCGCGGAAAGGTCTCTCAACTTCCATCCCAGTGCACCATTTACTACCCCATCCCATTTTTCTGCTACTCCAGCAATATCTGAAACCACGTACATTTTTTTGCTCCTTATCACATGCTCTGAACTGCCAGGGACAGATGCAGCAAAGGTTCACTCCTACATTTCCAGATAAGTACAACCAACAACTTCAGGTCCAAGGTGCCGCACCTTAACCCGTAATTTCCATCAATTTTAAACTCTGGCCTACAGTACCTTTGGTGACTAACCAAATACTCAAACCTACTAGACCAGGTTGATGATCGGGTAGGAATGATGAACTAGAGAGCCATCTTACAATTCCTACCACCTCAAGGGCAAAAGTCATTCCCATCTTCTGTTTTCCATCTCCTCTTGGACATTCAAATGGAGACACAAAACCAGCTTTGTGGTCTGATGATACAGAAAGGTCTCTGCATCTCCTCCAACACTGCTTTTCTTCCCTCAGCACTGAGACCAGGTTAGTATTCCCACAGACAGCACCTCAGCTCAGTCTGCACTTGGAGGAGACCTTATGGACACAGAGCCTAACTAAGAGTTTGACTTTACTGTCACAGAAGCAGCAGACTGAAGCTCACATGCTCCTTCCATTTTTACATCCAGTCACAGCCAGTATTTTGAAAGCAACAAAACCATTTTGATACAAAACACAATTCAGGCACGTTCATGAGGTGGCAGCAGAAAATTAGAGACAAGGAAGAGAAGAATGGGAAATTGAACACCTCAAAAGGCACTGAGGTCATCAATTTACTCGTTAAATGAATCCATCAGCAAACAGGACAGTACAATTCATGAGGAAGAAACCATAAAAGAGAAATCAATTTTTCAGGGACGCCTCCATTCTTACTTGTGGATTTTGTTCCTGGGGAAAATCAGTCCCAACCAAGATCAAAAGTGGAGTAGATCTCACATGCTCAGGAAGGACACAGACTTTTCGGGAGGAAATTTCCTTCGCATGGTTAATTCACCTGGGACCTTCCACCTCATCTCTGCCTCTAACAAGGGCTACATCAAAACTTACCTCCTGCTTGGAAAGGATGTCCGGGAACCAGCTAACACAGCTTATGGCCAAAATAACCTGTTGGTGCCTTTTCGAAGCATACCTCAATGCAAAAATGCCCCAGAAAACAGTTATTTCTTTTGCAATTGGCTTAAGGCAACAAACTACAGGAACACAACAATTCCCTTGGTATTTACACTCCACTAGAAAGATAAGGGCTCCGACAAGAGCAAGCAAGTGGGTTCTTTATGTGCTCTCCCAGGATAGCAGTAGCTCTTGGAAAAGCAGGATGGAAGGGGAGGAAGGAGGTATTGCCATCAGGATGCTGTTCTCCATCACAGTCCTTTTGGCACTGGTAGGATTATTCCTGTACCTGGAATAAAGTGCTTTATTTCAAAACCAGGTGTTTAGACTGGTGGGGGTTTGTTTTTCAGGGTTTCTCTCAGAGGGTGGGCAGGCAGCAAAAGCCACCAGCAGAACAACTACTCGCCCTACTCCTCAAAACAGGAGCAAAGAAATCCCTCCTGATGCACTGAGGCCAAAACCCAGAAGAAGACTCTGGACCCATCACACTTAAAGAACAATCTCAGTAAATATCACCTTGCTCTCTGCACTCTCCTCTCGTCCTGTCTGCTGCCTAACCTGTTCTGCCTACAAAGGAAGGCCAAGTCAGCAACAACATCACTGTGTGCTGATTCTGCCACGTTTGCCACCGCTCCAACCTCAGCAGAGCACAGCCCCGAGGTTTCTCCCATCTTCCCTGACTCCAGAGGAACACCATCCCAATCCCGACGCTGGCAAGGGCCTGGCCAGCACCCAGCCACGGGGGAGGAGGCGACGGCTGCGGTGACACCCTGGGCACCCCAGGGGTGTGGAGGGCGCCGGGAGGGGCGGGCGAGGATGGGGCACATCCTTCAGCCCCGCGGCCGGGGCGGCTGAATCAGCGCGGGAGGCACTGCTGACACAGACCTGCAGTAAATCACGGCCTCTCTGGAGCAACGAGGAAGTTGCAGGGGTGACTGAGTCATCCTCCATCCTAACGCCATCCCAGGAGCAGAGCTACCTACATCCCCCGGCTTTGGGCTGGGCCCGGGGCCCAAAAATAGCTTTAAAGCAAATCCTGGAGTCACTGTTCAAAGCTGGAGCACTTTTATTTACACCCTGCAAGAACCCATGTATGTTTTTGACAATGCTAAGAGTAACCAGTGCTTAAAATATTTGTTTAGCAAAGGAGTCTATTTAACTACAAGAGTTACACTGAGTATGCAATGTTTTCTGACCCACATAGAAGCCAGTAATTTGCATTTTATGGAACTACTTTGCATAGACAACCCATCTTAATGGCCAACAACTCACTGTATGGAATTGAAAAGCAACTAGTCAGCACTGTTATTTGTGTTACAGGTAACTCATAAACCTCATTAAATTGTAGTATTAAATTTCTAACGACCTTCTGGAAAGCTGCTCACTCCAAGAGGGTTTTTTTTTTTTTTAAGGTATGAGTTCTCAGAATGCCAAGCAACTGCAGACGAAGTATGTGACAGCTACCCGGAGTGAGAGAGGCCCAGCAAAAACCACATCAGAAAGATGTCAGCCTGATCCCCCTTTGGCTGCAGAAGTAACTTTGACTTCACGAACCCCTCCTCTCTCCAGCCAGTCACTTGACCACACTTCCCTCATAAATTTCTGCCTTAATGTCAGATTAATCCCACTTCATCCAGTCCCCAGACATCTAAGAAGCTCCAGTTCTTTTACTCTCAAATCATTGGCTTTTAAACTATTTCTGTTGCAGCACCCAAGCATTTGCTGTGAATGAAAAAAGGCTCAAAGACTAGAACAGAAGCGTAAAGGCAAACAAAAATTACCTCGCAAAGCCTGTGATTTTCATAGTCTTAGGGAAATTAGGTCTCCTGAATCCCACAGCAACTCAGAGAAGAGTTGAGTGCGTAATTTTCCATTATGCTTGTAAAAAATCCCCAAATAAACCCACAACTAAACGCAGCTTCACAAGGCTGAGCATTTATTATTCTCCTAAATGCTGCTACTAAGCCTGAGGCCTCTTTATCCCACGTTTCAACGTTTTATTTTTTAGGAAACCAGCCTCTCTCTTGGCAAAATGTCGAAGAGCGGTAGCTACAGGAAAATGCACCTCCGAGCCCCACCATTTGGGAAGAGCCACAACCGAGGTGACAGCCACCCCGAGGTGTCGGTGGGTGCTGGGTCACTCCGGCCGCCCTGTCCAGCCCATCTGCGTTGGGATGACAGACCCTCCCCGCCGCTGACGTCTTTGCTCGGGGCTGTGCAGCGCTCTCCCGTACACAATCTGCTTCAGAACACGCACACTGGTTCTTGCCGCTTCCCAAGCTTCCCTGGCATCTCACTGCAGCCCGGAGCAGGAGGATTTGGGGTATCCAGGGGCTCAGTTTATCTCGACGCGAGCGCCTGCGGGTGTCAGCCGTGCGGCTCTTCCAAACAAAACATTTGCGCTGCCGTGGCAAAGGCGAACTTCCCCAAAAACAATTAGTTGGGTGGTTAATTAGTATTCTCTGCTGCAACGTTGGAGACAAAAGGAAGAAGCGTTCCCCTCCTCCCACAAGCATCAGGACTGTTTAATCTCAGATACACCTTATCCAGCAAGACTGAAGCAGAACAGATACAGCTCCCTCTTATTATTTTCTTAAACAGAAGAAAACCAACAGAAATTATCTCAGGGACTTATTCACTGGGAGCTTTTAATTTTCATTTCAGTAGCACTGGCTGAGAGTCCCACATCTGAAAATCAGGGAGTAATTTAAAAACATAAATCGCAAGAAAAAACAATTATAGCCATTAGAACCTTGAGTGGTAAAAATAATAGAGACGGTAGTAGAAAATGCTGGTTGGCTTTTCCTTCACCCATTAATAAAACAATTCCCTAGAGTACTCAGGGGGAGTTTCTCATCTCTGCATTTCTGTGGCAGGCAAAAGCGAGCCAGACCTGCTCCCCTGGATTCAGTCCGGCTTATTCAGCAGCTTCAGCTCTGCTGTTTCAGATTCCTGCAAAAATCAAGGCTGGGAAGAGAAGGCTGAGCCTCTGGGCATCCTGCAGCCCACAGCTCCTGCCACTGCGCAAGAGGCACAAGCAGCTGGAGGGAGAGGAGCAGTACCCAGCCCTTCAGCATCATACGGCTGGCCACGCTCAGCCTTTGAACATCCCACTTCAGAGGATGCCCCGATGCCCAGGGCAGCTTCCCGGGACAGAGCACCGGGCAAATCCATCAGCAACAAAAGACCAAATCCCTGCACATTCTGTCGGTACATTTACTGCACGTCAGCTGTACTCCCTGCAAGATGCAGCTGGGATGAGCAGGCCCAGAGACAAAATCAAGCAGCAGGATCCACACTGGGTATTGCCAGAAGAGAGAAACATCTTAGTCATCCCTCAAACTTGAAGCTGAAATGGGCTTACAGCCCTCAAAAAGACAGCATTTGTTTTGGTTTACAAGCCAATTCTTCCCTCAGTCTGTTTTCCACTAGAGATGTGCAAGCATCTGATATTCAGAGCTTTACTGAACAGCGATTTAAAAGGAGTTCTCCAAACACAACTTCAACAAGCCTGTTCCCCAGGAACAGCACACCAGCATCATGAACCCACAAAGGGCACAGAAAACGCTGCTCCTACCCTAAGAAAGGGAATGAGAGCAGCTGTTCCTTGCTCTGTGTCTTCCTGCAAGAACAGTGTCCCTGCCCAATATCCAAAATTGCACAGGCTCTGCAAGCCTAACTAGCCACAACTCCAAAACACAGAGCTTTGTCTGCCAAACATGCATAACTATTAAAGTTGTTTTGCTTTTACTAATAAAACCTTGGGGTAGGATGAGAGAAAAATCCTAAGGAGGAAAATCTAAGAGTAAAGTCCCTCCCTCTCCCTGAATAAAGAGATGTCTTTGTGTGGATGAACCGGGCAACCTGGAAAAACTTTTCCTTGTTTATTATAAAAGCACAAGTTCACCAAGGTCCTTTCATTTCATGTATGAAATGATTCCAGCTATGTATCATTCCACAGAGCCAAAGAGGTGAGGCTATGGATGGTATTTATAGATACATCCAGAGCTAGAATTCTGGTTAGCAACCACAGGTACAGCCTCAACACCTAACACACACTCGTGGGAAAATGCTCACCTGTAGGTGTATATACTGGAAAATTCTCCTTATTAAATACGTATTTCAAGGGAACGCGGTTTTTATCTTTTTTCCAATTTGTATTCCCTTTATCAATGGATAAATTTCTTTCATCAATGGATAAAGTCTCTAACACATACAAAGCCAGGAGGAAAACAAACTGAGGACACTTTCACAGTAAGTGGAAAGAGCCTGATGTCATCCTGATGCTTTCAGACATGTTCACTGGTTTGGGGGTTTTTTGTATTAGCAATAACACTTCATTCTCAAAAAATGAGACCTCACATTTACTGAGCACATGCCATACATTAAGAGACGAACCCTTGCAAACAATTCAAAACACAGACAACAGTGCTCCATTAAAAAAGAATGAATGGTTTTCCCTTATTAAGATAAAAAATCATTTATCAAAAATTGTTTCTCTCCCATTCCTCCAAAGTTCTAACCCAGAGCTCTGCCTAAAGGCTGCTCAGGACTGGAGCAATACTGCAGTTAAATCACTTGGCTCTGGCATCTCTTCACTTCAGAATTACCCTCCTTTGAAGCAAGTGACAGCAGACATGCAGGGACGGGATGCTGTTGGATTAACACTGCTGCAGAGCTCTTATCCATATGCATACACTGTGTTGTGTATAGCAGCGTTATGTAAGTCTCTATTTTTAAAACAAAAAGAAAACATTTGTCTGGACACCCCCTACTATTAACCCACCCATAAACCAGTGAGTTGAAATTCCACCCACTTTAATCATAAGTTTACAGGCTTAAGGGTGGAATCACAATAGAAATGACACGAGGAAGACTTTCTGTTTGCTTTAAAAGCATGAAAATTCTACTCGTTTTTATCAACAGGATTTCAGAAGCTGCCACAATAAGGGCACTGGAACAGACTCCCCAGGGCAGTGGTCACCACCCCAAGCCTGTCAGAGTTTAGGGAGCATTTCTATAGTGCTCTCAGGAATGGTGGGATTGTTGGGGTGTCCTGCCCAGGGAGAGGAGGTGGACTCGATGATCCTAGCGGGACCCTCCCAACTCAGAGTATTCTGTGATTCTATGATTCCAACAATAAATTATCAGCCTTTGAAGGGTTTCTTTTAATACACCAAACACAGCTGCCATTATTACTAGTTTTCAAGTCTAGTACAACAAAAGTCTGTGACCCAGAAGGCTCCTGTGCAACCCAGAACTCCTGGACTACCAGGACAAAAGCAAACACTGTAGGTCATTTCACAGCCCTTTAAAGGATCCCGCTTCCCTGCCACACAAAGGGTACATGGAATCTAAAGCACAACTTTTTTAACACCCATCCATTCCTGCAATAGTTGGGGATGGTGTGGTGGAAGCCAAACTACAGCACAATTCGAGGACTGAGTCACAGTTTTTAGTGCATGATGCTGCACTTATTGGAATCTGTATTTCTTAAACTCTTTAATACAGTTTTTAAATTCTGTTCTCCACATCCTACCACATTCCCTAAGATGTAGGGCCAGACCCCTTGCAAAGATTTCCTTTGGTAAATCTTCAAACAGCACTGCTCCTTGGCACGCAGCAACTCTTCTGTCAGGATGCACAGCTGCAGAAATCACAGCATTTCTTGTATTTGAACACGTTTTTGCACGCAATCACCTGACTATAACATCTATAATAGTTCCTATTTATGAAAGGTGACTTTAAGTGGCTCTGGGAACTTACCTTCTGCAAATATACAGTAGTTGTCTTCATATACATTCCAAAACCTGTTAGCATCAGTATATACAGTTCGTTTCAGTGCGAAAATCTAAAAAGAAAGATATTCCTCCAAAATTCAGAAAAAATCACAGGCACCTGAAATGGCAAGCTGTAAAACGAGTAAGACCAAATCCTTTTCAGAGTGCACAATTATACCCGGAGTCCACCCACACAGGAGGCTGTGAACACTAACGCTATGAAGCTTTTCGGAACAATTAAAACATTTTTAAGAAGACACAATCCATCAGCAGCTATTAAACACAACATCTTCAATGGAACTGCTGGCCCAAAGCCTTTCTAGAGCCATGACCACTGGAAAGGTTTACCAGAACTCTGGAGTTCCAGTTTTCCTGTGGCCCCCACAGAAGAGCTATCAAGCCAGACAGACCTCTAGTCTGGCCAACAATAACTGCTCCTACTCCATTCACAAATTGAAAGTGACAAGATCTCAACCTGTTAATAAATCAGAGCTGAAGTGAACTAGTACCCGTTAAAAAAAATAGTCCTAATATTACTGATTGCATATCACATTCCACAGTAACAAAGCCTTAATAATATGTATTACCTATTCCCCAAAGTATCTCTTTTAGGTTCCACTGTACCCTAAATATGCTCATGTACATTTATCACAAACATGTTGTACAGCACACCCAGCAGCCAGCAGCACAATTTGCAAGTCCTAACGAAATCCCTTTGCAATTCGATGTCTGCTTAAATGGGATTAAACACAGTCAACAAGGAAACAAGTAAGACTAATAACAACAAAATCCTTCTGGAGTATTTTTGAATGTGTACCCGAAATGTAGCCCTGTTCCATCATCTGCTGGAGGGTGGACAAGCTGCACCCTTGAGGGTACCTTACCTTCCCCTGAATGAGAGGAGGGCTGGAAGGGCTCAGGCTCCACACCAAGACAAAGGCCTCTGGAAAACCGACTGCAGGAGTTGGTTACTCCTCCTTTCTCCCAAACACTCAGTGCCATCACACACCACTTCCAGAGCCCACACCTGCCCACCACAGTACAGCCACACACTGCGGTCTGAGGCACGGAGAGGTCCCTGCTGACAAACACCTTCCTCTCCTCACAGAAATAACTCAGTTGGAAAAGACTTTTGAGCTCATCAAGTCCAACCTATTACCTAACACTGTTTCATCAACTAACCCCTGGCACTAAGTGCCACATCCAGTCTCTTTTTAACACTTCCAGGGATGGTGACCCCACCACCTCCCTGGGCAGCCCATTTCAATGGCCAATCACCCTTTCTGTGAAGATGTTTTTCCTAACATCCAGCCTAAACTTCCTCAGGCACATCTTGAGACTGTGTCCTCTTGTTCTGTCACAGGCTGCCTGGGAGATGAGACCGATCCCCACCTGGCTACATCCTCCTGTCAGGGAGTTGTAGAGAGCAGGGGTACAGGTGTTATCTTCCTTTGCAAAAGCACTTTCTGTGGCTGGAGTGATTCACCAGCTATCCCCAGCCAGGCTAAAGTAATGCCTGTCTCACTAAAAGGCGGTGTTGGAGGGTTTAATTTGTTCCTGACTATTTCTGGGTGACAGCTCTGTCCCTTCCTGCCTCAGGTTCCCACCCTCGCAGCCCCTCACTCCACACTCCAGCCATTTCCCCAGCCCAGGTTTCCCACCTTCCCCTTCCAGCTCTTATCTCTCTCGGCAGGGTCTCACCTCTGGTGCAGCAGCAATACCTACACATGTCATCACCTCCTCTCTGAGCACACTCGGGGAGACAAGCCCCCAAAACCTCTCCTGCAGCGATGCTGCTCCCACGACAACAGGAACAGCCGCCTGAGGGTCTGCCAGGTTCCACAAACCTGACTGGAACCCTATCTGTTTTTAATTTTGAAAGCTTCCCGTTGAGAGCTGGTCATCTTCCCTCACCCAGAACCTGGACTGCAGCAGCACAGAGCCCGCACAGCACCCCGGGCACCATCGGGCTGTGCACAAAGACGTTCACCGAGGCCTTTGCTTGTCGACTAAATGAAGTTGAAAGTAAGTTTGCCCATGCGTGAGAGCAGCACCTAAGGCACTGCAGAAGCTCCTGGAGCACAGTCAGTCGATAGTAAGTACATTGTAATCCCGAGGAGTTTGCTAAAAACTTATTTAGTACGTTCCTGTGTCCACTCATTGTGTTTTCATCCAGTATTTGCAACACACTGACTGCAGCAGATATGCTCAGTGTAAACAGCTGCCCTAATCCACACTGTTATATAGATTGTGTTTACCCGAAGCTGAATGATCATTTCAACCTTTGTTAATCTGATTGCGTAACAAGCCACAGCAGCCTTAAATAACCAGGCTGGTCTCTCCAGCTGGGGTTAGTTGAAATCAGTCATTTTAGCACCCCACTTCTTTAAAAAAACCCAAAACAAACCAGGGCATGGAGAAAGAGGAAGATAAAAACACTGGCAGATCATGAAGAAACAAGAAAACAAAAGCACCCGGTCAGTGCATTCCCAGCCAGTGCATCCCCATGCAGATGCCATGTAGTAACTTCACACCTGGTGCAGGCTTGTGAGCACAAGGTAAAGCAAAATGTTTTCAACCACTGAACAACATTGTGCAATCGAAGCACATTCTGCTGGATCTTATTCACCGCTCCAGCACAGGCTCCTAAGCGAAAGATACACCGTGGGTTTTCAAAACAAGTAATTGCATGTATATAAACAAAGGCTATAATTTACATGGCAGATCCTATAAAAGCTTATCTAGCACTTGACGTCACACCCATAAATTACAACCTAAAGCACCGGTGCCAAACTGCTCCCGCCCTCCCACCCCAAAATGATGGTGATTAATGTCAAACCCTGCTCATCCACGGCTGAGCCTCTCGGGAATAAACACACATGAAATATCTCTGGAGACTGAGTAGTACTTAAAGATTCTTCAGACAATGAGAAGAGTTATAATTATTATTGCATTGCATCATCACAAAGCCTGAAACAAATCAAACTGCCTCATCATATGATGCCTGAGATAACATAAGGTTAAAAACAACATCAAGCAGTATCGACACACTCACTCCACTTGTACCAAAGGGCAAATACGTCCACCCCCATGCACGGGGAGCTTCTGAAATGTGGAGCCCTAGGGCTGTTACCAAACAGCAAGTTAGAGAAGCAAAATCAAAGCACACAGATCTCTTTGAACAGACTCAGGCCCAGAATTTTTCCACTGAAATCCAACCAACCTGGGCATGGGGAAAGCGAAGGGCAGACAAATAGGAGACTGAGCTCCGGATTTCTTGCTTTTAGTTCACCGGTCCACGATCAGCTTGGAAGAAATCAAGAGCCTGGCAGGTGATATGAAACTACCTATTGATGACAGGCAGCTTTCCACAGCACACAACAGAATTCCTGCTCTGGAGGGATGCCCATGGAAGCCGCCTCATCGCAGAACTTACAGACAAGATGGGCACCAGCAAACGCCTCTCTAACCAACACACGCCTCAGTACCTCTGCAAGGGAAAGCAAGCCAAGTATCTCTGCTCCAGGCACGAATCACTGCTCCTCCGAGGCAGTAGCTGCCCACAAATAATTGCTAATTATGCCAGTGCCCCTCGGATCCGCCTGCGCCAGGGAACTGCCCACGTAGCAGGCCCTGCACCAGGGAGGAGAAGAGGCTCCGCCGAGTCCGTCCACGCCAGCCGGGTCTGTGCCGTCTCCATCACTCTCTGCCCGCCCGGAATTCACCATTTCTGCGCGTTATTGCCCATCTGACACAACGCCAGTGCAAGCACAGCCTGACATCTACAGTTAGCTCCGCGATGGTGTATGTGCCGCCTGGCTCCAGGCGTTCCGCGCTGCAATACATTGAAATAGCACTGAAAAAGCAGATAGCTGGATCTGGACGGGCATAGGCACAGAGACACCCCCACAAACCCTGCCACGGAGAGGCTCGCAGGGGCTGGCTCCCCCTCCCAGGCCCGCAGCCGGAGCCCCGCCGGCTCCCCGGGCTCACAGCCCGGCCCGCGGGATCCATTTCCCCGCCGCGGCTCCGGCGGCACCCGGAGCCTGTACAAAGCCATGAATAAAACATCGCCCTGAGGAAGGGGGGGGAGGGATCGGGACACGGAAAAATAAGGGAAAGAATGGAAAGGCTGCGCGGGGACGCGGCGGCGGGAACGGCCCCGCGGGTG
>WEKX01019047.1:518384-557507 GCA_013390025.1 Pitta sordida
GAAAACGAGGCATCCTCAGTCCAGAAGGTCCATGAACGTCTCTCCCTGAGGCCCAGCAGCTGTAGTTATAGGGCCTCGGGCCCCTCCCATGTCACATGCCTTGCCAGGAGGGGAAGATGAGAAAAAGAATCCTCTATTGTTTGTCCAGTAGGAAGGGAGATACCCCCTCCCCTGGCCACATGCCTTGGCGGGAAGAGAAGATAAGATACAGAATCCTCCATTGTTTGTCAGGTGAAAAGGAGAAAGCCCCTCCCCTGGCCACATTCCTTTCAGGGGAGGGAAGGGGAGATAAGAAGAGATCCCTATTGTCTGTTCCAGTAAAAAGGAGAAAAGTTTTACAGCAGAACAAAAGGGCTCTCCCCATAACAGGCTGTTAATCTGCAATAAAGAGAAACATGGATTGCAGATTCTGAGTGTATCAGAGAATGCATTTTAACCAATAAATAATGACTCCCTCAAAGGCAGGGAGGGCCCGCAGAGAGACCTGGACAAACCAGAGCACTGGGCAATCACCAATCGTAGGAATTTCAACCAGGGGAAGTGCTGGATTCTGCCCCTGGAATGGGGGAAAACCCAAATGTGTGGACACTGGGAATGAGAGGCTGGAGAGCAGTGCCAGGAAAGGGACCTGGGGGTCCTGGTCCATGGGCACGAGTCAGCAGTGCCCTGGCAGCAAGGAGAGACAACTGTGTCCTGGGGCATCAGGGAGGGGATTGTCCTGCTCTGCTCTGATCTGGGGCAGCCTCACCTGCAAGATTGGGGCACTCTGGGCACCACAATGTGGGAAAGATATTAAGCCATTGGAGTGTCCAAAGGAGGAAATGGAGATGGGGAAGGGCCTGGATGGGAAGTGTGTGAGAGCAGCAGCAAATGATCCTCCTTACCTTGGATGTGCAGAACTGGATCCAAAGCACATGCTGAGTGATGCTCATTACTGAGTTAGCACCAAAAAAGCCCAGAACATTTTCTTCTAGCCTACACATTAGTTTCTCAGTACCAGTTAGGCGAGCACAACTTCCTCTTCAAGCCTCTTAAGCTTTAACGCAGCTCATTTTGACACTAAATTAGACAGAAGGCACTTATGTGAGCAGCTCTTCCTCCTCTGGAAAGGTGGGCATGTCCTGTTGGGAGCACTGAGGGACACTGATCACCAGTGATTTTTTCTCCTGGTACTGGTGTTTGCAAAGCACAGACCCACTTCCACTCCTCACCTCCATCAGGAATAGACACAGATTTAAGTTAAAGCCTAGTTTTAAGTGGGAGTTTTTAGTTAGAAAAAGGGCACTTGTCCCACCCGGAGACCCTCCAGGCACTAATATTTAGAGTCTGCACTACCAGCTCATACAGGTTCCTGCTGACAGCACACCACATCCACTGGGATGTGCCGCTGTGGAAAAGGCCTCAAAGCAAACTGCTAAGGCCTGGGATCAAAAGGGAAGGGTTACTGGGGAGCCGTCCTTTATACAAGGTACTTTATGTTGGATTTTGCTGTCTGGGTGTTTGGGAAAGGGTTGGATTCACAGAATATTCTGAGTTGGAAGGGACCCACAAGGATCATCGAGTCCAACTCAACACTGTCTCCCTGGCAGGAATCGAACCCGAGTCTCCCACACGCCAGGTGGGGACACTTACCACTGTACTAAAGTGGATTTTTTATGTGATGGGAGATAGTAGTGGCTTTGTAATGGTTCCTTGGCAGGATGGCTGAATTATAGTAACAGCAGTTTAGTTTAAGAACTCGAGTGCTGACATTGAATATTGAGACAACTACATCAGGAGATAAACATTGTTAAATTTTATGTAAATCGGTCTTTCAGGGGCCCAAGAACATAAAGCAAAAACTAGTGGCTATAACAGTAATGAAGAATTTGGGGATTTTTTAAATGCGCGCACACACACAAAACAAACCCCAAACCAACAAACAGCATTCCAAGATCATAACAAATTGAAGGATGGCTTCAAACAGTAGAACTGGAATGGGGAAAGTCGTCATTTGTGCTCTACTCAAGGCATGTATCAGCATCACAGTAAAGGACTGTGTGTCATGTGCAGTTAAACCTGTGCACAGGTTTCATTACATCAAGTCTTAGATCTCAACATCTTAGTCAAGCAAACAGGGATTCAGTAACTGCCCTAAAGCCCAGAGTGGGCCTGTGAAACAAAGATACAAGCCATGGCTAAGAGTCCATGTTCTATCTGCTTCACAACTTCCTCCTTTTCATGCACTGGAAGTGGGCATTAAAGAGGAATATAGAAATGGGTTTTCCTGCATCACTTTTCCTGGCAGAAAGCAGTACATATTGACTTGAGAGTCCTGGATTTGGAGCGCTATTTCCTTGTGCACCATTGTGTGTTATTCCCTTTTAATTTCCAAGCTGAGGAAATAAAGGAAAAATATTCTTGTCATTATGCTGCTATTATGGCAGAGAGTTTAACTGCATTTGAATCAAGGCAGAGTTACGATTCCCTTAGAAATTGTAACTTGGTCCAAAACATGACTCTTATGGAGTGATGGTTGCTGTACACCTTTACAGAAAGCATTAAGGTGACAGAAAGTGTGTCTTATGGTTCATGAGGGAACTATTAAGTGGGATTTCACAACTTGTAAGGATATATGATTAATCACAAATGCATTTTTATTGTAGCTTTTATGTGTAGGTTGTGATACAGAGCTGTAGGGTAGGCCTTACCTGCCTTACCCAAGGCATCTCAAAGGTCGTGTCCATGCTACAGCTAATCCTCCATGGATCCTTTCAAAGCCAAATAAAGACCTCCAAAGGCTGATTTATCTTGAGATGAAGTCCTGATGTCTAATCCACCCCTGGGGGTAATTTGATGGTGTTTAGGAGGACAATAATTCCATCATCACTTCGAGGAGCTTTCCCTCAATAAACATGTCAAAAGTTTTGCCTTGCTTGCTCTCCTATTTCGTTAGGAGTCTATTTGTCCTTCTTCCTCCTTGTCATTTTCAACTCAGAGATTTGTGGAAATGCTACCACTTATGCAGTAATTACTCCAAAAACAAAAGTGTTTTCAGTTGATTATCAAGACAAACTCCCTTGCTCCCTGGGCTGCTCTCTTGGAGCAAGAGGAAAAAGTTCATAGAAAGGGGATGTTCCTTTCAAAAAGGCAGGGAAGGTATTGCCAGAAGTGTTGTCTTAATCATGTCTGTAGCTTAGAGACAGAGAGAGGAATTGAGATGGCAAGAGGAAGCATTAAAGAGCAGGTATTAGGGACCACACTTTGAAAAAAAATCTACATGAAAGTCATCATAGACACTCATGGTGATTGAAAGTTGGAAATCGCTGAGGAGTTCAGTCTAGGTAAGTTTAGTGGCCAAATCAGAATTAGTGTTTGCATTGAACTGTGTTAAAGTGTGACACATGGTTTGGGTGTTTTTTACAGTGTTCAAGCAGAATGCAAAAATGGCCTTTCCATCATAATGCCAGGACAATGGGGACTATTATGGGCCTAGAAATTCAGATTCAGTGTGCAGCTCAGAAATCTGTACATCCCAGTGAGAGGCCGTGGAGAGGCTGTTTGGTGAATGATGGCATGAAAGCATTCTGTCCACTCTCAAACCAGTGCAGGGCAGTGGCAAAATGTAGTTCTCTGTTATTTGTTTTCACAAAATCCAATTATATGTATTTCTCTTTTTTGAAGTCCAAACACCTCTGTGAAGTGGGGTCTTCTCACTTTTTGGGGTGGGGATAAAAGCTGAAAGTCTTACTGACAGGGATACAGAAGAAGAAAGGAAAGCTGCAACCTTTCTGCATTAGCTCCAACAACATCTGCACCCTGCTGCAGCTGAGGCTTCAGAAAATACAGAGGCATCTCCACAAAGGTTACAAGTGCCCTGGGAGTCTGAGGAAACCATAAGCCAAACTAAATATTAACCTGCCTCCAAGACTGTAGCAGTGTAATTTTTATGGTGTACTACACCTGAGACGCTGCAAACATCTGTTACTGGGTTTGTTGTTTGTTTAGTGTCTGTGTGTGTATGTGCTTTCCAGAGAGGGGAAGAACTGCCAGTCTCTGAAGTTCAGTGTGACTCAGAGGTCCAGGTGCGATGCTAGAGGAAAGCTGAATTGAACCAGATTGAAAGAAAACACTTTAAAGATCCTTAAACAAGCGTCTCTTAATGTTCAGAGGTGAAACACTTTCACCTGGTGTTTAAAAAACCTTGATTTACATTGTGCACTGGTAAAGGGAGATTTCCCCACTGTGCATAGCTGTGGTAAAGGAATACAAATTGTTATTTCCTTCTTCCTTTGCCGTGGGGTGGTGCTTGCCCCCATGACCAGCTGCTGACCTTTAAAAGGTGTGGAGCAAACCTGAACCTCTGCCTTGTGCTGTTTGTGACTTCTGCCTTTAACCAGAAAGGGGAAGGGAGTTCTCAGTACCCAATGTCCGTTCAGCAAAGCCTCTCAGAAGTGGAAGAACATGGTGCCATCAGCTTTGTTCCAAACCTTTCTCATGGTCCTTGTGCACCTCCGTAACTCTTTCCCCAAAATACATTTGAGTGTTCTGAAAAATCTGATGAAATCTGAAAGTAAAGTATTGGCTGAACACAGCAGGTCTGAAAGTATCTGTCAGCCTTGGTGGTCACTCGGCCACAGGGTTTTGTGGTCTGAATGGACAACGTCTCCTTTAGGCTGACCTGCTCCATGTCAAGCTTTGAAGGTCTGGAGGAGCAGGACCCAATATTTCATTTGTTCATTTAATGTGCTGCAGATGGAGGAAAAAGCCTGACCTGTTTGTACTCTTTAGCAGGCACCAATGCTTATGACTTCAGCTGTAGGTGGAGCAGTTAAATGGGTGAAAAAACAGAGTAACCAGGAGACTGAGCACATCCAAGTGAGCAAGAAGCAGAGGAGAAGTGCTTTTCTGCTTTTTATTTCAATGAGGACTAAATCGGGCTCCTATCCAATAATTGGGGACCGAGACAATTCACCTCTGTGGCCACCTGTACTCCTGCACTTCCTTGCAGAAAATAGCTGCCTCCATTAATCTTGTTCCATTTAACTGGATTAAGTGTTCTCTATCTTTCCTATACTGTGGCCAGACGGGAGACTGAACACCATACACAATCTCATTATATATTTATGTGCACAACCAAAAACCTACTGCAGTAGGTTCACCCTCACCTCACTCCGTGATGTTGGACGGGGAGAAATTTGGCCAAATAACTTCTGAGACTGTGTGGGAACACACCAGAGGCTGTGTTTCTCTGGTTCCAAATAGGAGTAGGGCTTCTTTGAATGTGACTAACCATTTCCAACATCCAAGGAGCCAGCTTATCGTGCAGGGTAGTGGGCACCAGTGTTGGGGTCCCACTTTGGTCATGTCCTGAGCTCTTTGGGGCACAGTGTCAACTTCAGCCACTCACTCTCTGGAGAAACAGGGAAAAACACTTCTCAGTTCCTCGCCTCAGTGGTGCAAAGTTTTATTTGGCTGTATTTGAAGAGCACTTTGACTGTACAAATCCCGAGCAGTACGATTTGTTTCAACATGCATGTCCTACGAGTAAAGTGCTGTGTAAAAGCCCAGCGCTCCTCTCAGCCACAAGGGAATTAAGAATAATGCAAATAATTCAGAAATGTGAGTGGTGCAGAGCCCATAAAACATAGCAGATGTAAGCCAAGCCAACAAAAAAAACCAGTCTGTGTGCTACAAAGCTTGTTACAAAAGACTCTCATAACAATAGATGCAGAATATAATTTGTACTCTAGAAGAAGTGCTCAGTATTGTCTCCAGCGCAAAATTCATATGTAAATCACAAAATCTTTTCCAAGATACTCTATAAATACAAAAACCTTTTAGGCTTGGAGGTGAGCTGGAGGCTGTTGCTCAACCTGCCCTGCAGCGGGCCGGGAGAGTCGACCTGCTGCTGAAAGAGAAACAGTTTTCCAAGATTTATAGACTGCAAACACTTTATTTACTCTCCAAAGAAGGAGCCCATACTCCTGGCAAAGAATGTGTACGAAGAGTGACCAGGGTTAGGTCCTCTTTGGTTTGGTGTGACTGTGAAAATAAATTAAATCATCCCTGGAAGCCAAGAGAGATCAGGTGTCCTTTAGTCCCATCCCATTCATCACAGGGAGGGACAGGGATGTTCCTCAGGGAGCACTGCAATGGCCTCACAAGCCTGTGACTTGCACAGAGTCTTTCAGACAAATACACCCATCAATACAGAGCATTTCATTGTCATTTCCACTTCACAAGCTTGTGTCCAGTGATTTCTGCTTTCAGCTCTCTTCCACTTGGGTCTAAATTAGCTGAGACATCCTTTCCATGGCTCTGTGTGCTCTAAGCAGTGCCTGAGGGTGATGGACAGGGGGGTTTGCTGTGTGCATTCTCCAGGTCTCCTTAGAGGAAGCAACAATATTTACCTGTTTGCATTTCAAATGAAAGGGAGTCTATTTAATACAATCAACAATTTGGTCAATATTGGCACAGTCCTAGTGCCAAATGGAGAGCTGGGTGATGTTTTCATTAACCTCAGCACTCTCTAGAATGCTGCAGATTTCTCCAGGAGACTGTTTTCTGTCACTATAGTGTGATCACGGCTGCAGAGGAAGGGCAGTTAGTCTGGCTGTCTGCTAAAATCTCGGGGTGGTTCCTGGATGAGGGGCTAAAAGAGCCTCCAAGCTTTATCCTTCATCACAGTTGCCTCTGGCTGAGAAACCAGCTTGTCTGTGCTTGGCACACTGAACATCTTCTCTTCCTTCTTCTGCTCAGCTTGAGCCCCACAAATCCTCAAGTCTATGTGGCAGACCTCAAGTTTTGTCCCTTGCCTGCCACCCCACCCCTGTCTGTGGTGCAGTTGGTACTGGATGACCAACTTCACGTGACTGTAACTTCCCAGTCCTGAAATGTGGTTAGCTGGGAAGGCGAATGCCATACATGCATTCATGGGTACGCTTGTGAAAGAGCATTGTGGATTATGTTGCTTACGTATTTTCCTGTAGCAGTCATCACAGTATTTTGCAGATAGAAGTGGATTTGTTCTTAAAATTGATCCAAGGCAGGGAATTTAACGGATTCCCATGTTAGAGATGGAAGAGCTGAGGCAGAAAAGCAAGATGACTTGCTCAAGAACTCTGGGCAGGAAGAGTGGGAGTGGGAACCCCATCTGCCAAAGAAGGAATTAATCCAGACTACAGGAAACATGGGAGATGAGTCAGCTGCAGATGATAAGGAGGTTGAAAGGCAAGTGAGAGCTGGCCTGAAATCTGGATGGATGTGAGACAGAGGAACTACATTTTTTGAAATGATTCAGAAGAGAGTACCTGTACATCTGCAGCTGAAAGGAAAACCAGTACCTGGGTCAGGCTGGGATTTATCTGTCAGAAAACACAGCACCTGTGAATTCCAAGGTCATCCCTCCTTGGCTGCAGCACGCTGCTGGGCAGCAGGCTTGGAGCAGCTCCTGCTCACAGGGAGTCTGAATTCAAGCCTCTGAACAAAACACTCTCTCTCAGATCAATAGTTCTGTTCACAGCAGAAGGTGCTACACAGGGTCACAAGAAAAAAAGCTGTTATTTTACAACTGAAAATTCTGACTTTCTAGCTAGTAACAATTGCTGTTTGGTGCCTGTTGTGTGTTACTGGGCCAGAGTTCATGTTAGTTTACATATTTTAATTTTTTTTTTGTACCTTCCAGCATCAGAGGAACTTACCCGTGTCTTCCCTTCCACTGCTGACAGAGCAAACACACCAGCAGTGACTCAACAGGAATGAGTAAAGCCCGGTGAAATGTGAGCCCGTGTGTTTTCCCCAGGGACATTTCAGCCAGCTCCTATTTCTGTGTGGGCTACAGACTCTGAGCTTCACTAAATGGCAGAGGGCACAAGGCAAGGCCAGTGTAAAGCATCAGGGCAAGGCAACCCAGTCATCTGAGTCTGGGAAGCACCTATGGCTCATTTGGAGGTTGGTGGTTGCAGGGAAGGTGGTTGGATTGACTCAAAGACCTCTCTTGCCAACCCTGCAGTAGATCTACTCTTGACTGTTTCTGAGCTGTGAGGTGGCTGTGTGTGCTGCTAGAGTTCCTTTTGGTCCACACCTTGGTGCTGCAATGCTTACTTTCTCTTCAGCTAACAGGAATGAGGCAAAAAATAAGGAAATTCTCGCCTCTTGTGGCCCTGTGACGTTGCACGTCTTCTGTGCCAGTCCAGGTGTGCCCCGAGTGTTCTCCATTATTGTATTGGCATCTCTTGTGACCACGGCCCAAGGATGAAAATGTGCAACATAGTATTCCTACTTGATTTGAGGTAACTGCAACTGTCCTTCCTGGAATTCAGAGCTTCCTGACAGAGGCACGTGCTGATTTTATTAATGAACACAACCCTCCCCCTCTGGAGTTGGTTTAAATTTACCTCAGCCCTGCCATAAAATATCCTTCTGGATGCCAGTAGGAGGTACAAAAGACTTATTGAAATAAAGACCAATAAAATACAGTATAAGCAAAATGTATCTCCAAAGGATCCAATCTTTTAGATGAAAGGCATCCTTCAAAGCAATCCAATGGATACTGAACACGATGCCTTCGAAACTGGCCAGCACCCAAACCAGCTTCAGTGTTTAGGTAACTGAACATCCCTCTTTGAAACCTGATGGTAAGAGAAATTGATGCAAAGATGAAAATTTCATTTGCAACGGAAAGAAGAACTGGCAGAGATATACACATTTTGAGAGCAGAGGAAAGAATCTCTTCATAAAGTTACACAGTGAATTTGCTTTATTGCTGCAGTGTGCAAAACAAGCCTTGAATGATGTAAGTCTCCTGGTGTATCTGCAGTCCCTCACTGGCTGGACACTAAAACAGGCTCCCCAGGGTTTGGTCACAGGCCCAAGGCTGCCAGAGCTCCAGGAATGTTTGGACAACTCAGGGACAGGCTGGGATTGTTGGGGTGTCCCAGGCAGGGCCAGGAGCTGCACTGGATGAGCCTTGTGAGTCCCTTTCAACTCAGGAACTTGTAGCAGGTACACAGGATGTTCATCGTTGGTCTGGTTTGTGTGTATTTTATTGTTGCATTTCCAAACTTCCTATCTGATAATGTGTAAAGAAATATGTAGTCTAGACAACCACCTCACTAAAGTACAGATTTGTTTCGTGGAAAACCGGATGTTTTCAATGACATGTAGGAATGCAGAAGCTAAAAAGTATTAAAATAGCTACAGCTTGTGGTGCATGTTACCACGGAGGGAGCTGAGTGCAAATAGCTGTACTTCTTCCGGTGGGCTGGAAATTATTCATTGGTTTTCTCTGCTAAATGAAAAATGTGCTCTTAAAGTTGTGCTTTTGCAATGCACACAAATTGAAAAAGTGGGGAATAAACTCTTCAGTTTTTCAATGACATTTACAGATGTTTTCTGAAATCTGAATCCTCCTCATTACTCCATGTCACTTTGGAAGGTGCCGTTGGGAATTTGGGGTGGGGAAGGGATTGCTTAAAGGAATTGCTTAAAGCTCTTCCACAGTCATGAATAATTAAGTCTTTTTAACATCTTGTCAAAATAACACATATTCCAGATTTAACTCCCAGGAATGGGAGCATGGGTTAGAGCATGGTACTAATAACACCAAGGCTGTGGGTTTGATCCCTGTGTGGACAACTCCAGCAAAAGCTGGTCTCCCAGCTCAGAATAATCTGTGATTGGAAATGTGGAAGCAGCAGCTCTTTAGGATCATGGAGCACAATTTCAGAATTGCCTCATTTTGTTGGAGGAAGAACCTTTCCTATTACAGATGTCAAAGATAGTTATTTTCTAATTTATACTGTAGAGCTAGATATGTATCACTCAGGTATGAGAACAGGAAAAAGCTGAAGCACCCGTGTTGTAAGGCAGAGATACAACTAATTTGCATTATTTTCTGTTCTCTAGGGATATCTAAGAAAATATCGTGGCAAAGAGCAGCTTGTAGGATGTATGTGACCATCAGGGCCTTGCCAAAATCATCTCGGAGACACGTTTAGTGTTGTTAATTCTTGTGATCACATCAGGTTACTTATCTTTTATCAATTCAGATGGCTTTCCTTCTGGGGACAGCCCATCTCCCTGCTGACATGTGATGTGTGCTGTGTGAGCATTGCTGCATCAACAGCGACGGCAGGGCATGAGAGATTCACAGAGTGTCAGGGAGATGTTCCTGCAGTGCCGCATGGAACAGAGGGGATCACAATCAGGAACATCAAAGACCTGGGAGAGAGGAGGGATGCAAGCCCAGTGTCAGTGGGAGCTCCCCTTCCTTGTGCAGGGCGGTGCTGGCACTTTCCAAAGGCTGATCCGGGTGTCCTGGTGGAGACATGATGATGATGAGATGGGGCATGACGTGACATGCAGGGTGTGCTCGGGGGCTCCCAGTGAGCAGGGCACTGACTGAGCACATTTCAGAGCAGATCAGCAAAGGCAGAAGGCTCTGTGGGGTGCGGGGAGGCCGTGCCCTGGGAGGGAAGTGCTTTTTGGGGTGTGGTGGGGCACTGGCACAGGATCCTACAGGGATGTTTACATCAGCTTAGGTGACTTTCTTGCTCCATGCGTTGACCCTTGAGAAGACAGCCCTGCTGATTGCTCTGCTGCAGCCCTTTAACTCCTTCCTGCTGGATCCAGGGAAGCTGTCTGGGAGTCATTTCAAACTGTGTCATTTTCTGTAATTGGTATTTTAAGTAGGTTGGACTTTGGTGGCAGCAGGCCTTTGAGCAAAGCCATCAAGAAATTGAAATGAGACAGTCTTGGCAGCTTTCAGCATAGAAAAGGGGCATACAGACAACTATTGGAAAGAAACGAGGGTTGCTAAATTTTTGCTTTTGCCAAAAAGGTAACAAACTTCATTGTAAAGAAATAATGAGGTTTGTTAGGATTTAAATTAAATGTTTTGGCACCTATGCAAATGTTTCTTGTTAAGTGTAGTCAGGACCTGTGGGAGAATTACTTGTGTCTGGGGTTGCTCTGCCCTTAAAGATTAAATTGGACTTTTGAATGGTTGGCTTGGAACTGTTATGAGGTTTATATGTACCAATCTAAGGACATCACACAGGGCAAACACAGAGGGATCCTGAGGGCCCTGTGCTTGATGTACACCTACAACACGTGGATGGCTTCCCTGCAGGAGGGGAAGATGCCAAGCACTTAACCCTGCCATGCAGGACAGGATGTGAAGGAGGATATGTCCCTCACTCCAAACAATGTCAAGCTTTTTTAAAAAATCTAGTCAAAACACAGAGATTGGAATTTGGCTGCAAAACCTGGCCCATCCTGTCTACAGCGGTGAAGGGAAACAAGTTATTGAACCTTGGTCCTTGGAAATGTCTGTATTCTTTTCATTGGGAGATTCTGAGCCTGCCCAGTCCCTTTTTTAAGGACGCCCTTATGATTAGGCTGAAAAATTATGTACTGATGTGAATTTCTTAAAATTGATCTAGTTATGCCTACATTCCTGTTAAGCCTGAAGTCTAACTGCTTCGATGAGAGTGACAGCTCAGATATGAGTGAAGGGCCAAAAGAAAATTATGTGGAGATCTCATTTGACAAGGCCACTTCAGACAAAAGAAATGTTAAACAAATAGCCTTACACAATGGGAAATGGTGAACTTCAGCTGAACCTCACTGGTGGCTGGATGCCAAAGGAAAGTTTGAAGCTACCCACATGTTCTCTTTTGGAAAGCTCTCTGGTTTTAATGTCTGGCATTTGTGTACCATTTAAAATGGAAAATGAAGGGTGCTTAATTATTATTCCAGGGTATGACAGCTGATGGAAATTAAAATGACTGCCCAGGTCTCCTCTGCTTCACAAAGTGAGATCCTGGTAATTGCTCAGAAAATACAAACCTGGGCCATATTGAGCTGTAAATGATAAATAGATGAGATAGATATTGCAACATAACCATAGTAACAAAGAAAATGAAAACATTCAGGTGTATCACTCTGGTTGAGTGTTGCTTTCACAGTGCAGTCTGCTCTCACAAGCAGTAAAAAATGTCATGGGCTGGGTAACTGTAGATTTGTCTGCTTGGCCAGGCCATGCAAAGCAAGGGCTGTGGGGAGAATGCCTTTTCTTAGGGTAGATGGATTTAGAAGAAGTTTCTCAGCTTTCAGGATCACAAGTTCTTCAAATTTTCAAATAAAACTGCAATTTCTCTGCCTAATACAAACCAAATTATGGCCAGGAATATGAGTTCTGCCTATCAGGATAGGGGTCTAACATCCAACCACCTTGTTATTACCTTCTGATATTCCAGATTTATTTTTTCTTGGCCATTACAGGAAAGATGCAGTCTAATATTTTAGATATTCTGCTCATTGCTGCCAGCAGTAACTGCAGAGAACAATTAGCTAAAGGATTCAATCTCATAAAGTAAAATTAACTACTTGAAATGGAGAGCTGCCATCACAATCTGATGGCACCAATTACAATTGCAGTAAATGCAGCTCCGTGTTTGAGGCAAAAGACAGATCCTGGGCCAGGTTGTTTTAAGGTTTGTGCTGAGCATTATCCTTTTAACTCAAGATGAATCTGAGGTTCAAATGCAAGTGTCCTGAGAGGCTGGAAGGTGCTCAGGTGCAGGTTTGGACACATTGGTCACTTCTCCTGAATAAGAAGCCATAGGACAAGAGCAAATGGCCTCAAGTTGCACCAGGGGGGGTGAGTTAGATATTGAGAATTTTTTTTTTTTTTTTTCACTGAAAATGTTGTCAAGCCCTGGTACAACTGTCCAGGGCAGGAGAGGAATCACCATCCCTAAAGGGATTTAAAATACATGTAGATGTGTCACCTGGAGACATGGGTTAGTGATGGCCTTGGGAGCACTGGGGGAATGGTTGGATTTGATGATCTCAGATAGCTCTTGCAACCTAAAACAACCTTTGTGATTCTACAAAATCACCCCAGCCCTCATTTGAGTAAAAAACATTTAATTCTCCTGGTAGAAGAAGCAGGGATACCTCAAAATGGCCAGAGCTGTGAGTCAAAGACATTTCTATCCATCATGGAGAAGTACACAGATCTGCTGGAATTACAACCTAGTTATCCCCATCCCTCTTCTGTGATTCCTACAAAATGCTTGGCCTTAACTAGAGCTCCAGAGTCCTCAGATGCACTGATGCACTGGTGGAGTTGAACCAACTCCCCCAGCCTAATTCCCACTTCTCCTGGACTTTTAGATGATCAGGCATTCAGGGCGAGTTGTCTGGTTGAGATCCCAAGGAGTTGTCACAAACCAGCAACTGGCAAACCTTTCTCTGGTGTGACCTGTCTTCATTGGAGAAATGTTCCTGCTCTCCTCCCCTGACGTGGGTTCCTGAAGGGAGGGAGGGTGGCTGGTGACTTGGTTGCACTGGTGGCTTTAGGGGATGCCATTCCATTATGGGACAGGGCTTGCTAATCAGGGAACACAGGTGCCAGACAACATGGAAATACCAATTACATGGAATTGGCCTGATGAGGAGTTTGTCTTTTGAGGAGATGCTGGTTAGAATTTCATTAAGTAGCAAGAGGAGCAGGATGGGTCAGTCCTTCTCATTAAATCCTCATTTGCAGAGATGCTTTGACCCCAAGGAGTTGAAAAAATAAATCACAGAGGAGCTGATGCTTTTACATGGCCAGACTGCAGAGAGTGGTGGGTGTTTTAGTACAAGACACACCTGAATCCACAGACTCCTTGTGAGACAATTGCCCACCTCCCTTCCCTTCAGCTGATACCAGCTGAACATTGTAATGACAGTGTGATGACATACTCAGTGTTGTTTGCAGGAACAAATTATAAATATTAAAACAAATTATAAACACGTCTAGCCTGAGGCTAAACAACTTGGTTGGCCAAGTGTGGCTGAATGGGAGATGTATTTCTGCTGATGCAGGAAGACCCATGAACCACTTGCCCAGCCTTCTGATCCTTTCCTCTGCAAAAATATTAATCTGTGGCACAAAAATTATCGCAGGAGCTACCAAAATAATAATAAAAAAATCCATGAAGGCGTGGTTTCTTGCAGATTATCATGCATTGCCACACATCTTGCACTGCCATAGCAGCAAACCTATGACACAGTCACAGGGCTATGCTCTATTCAAAACAGCTTTGGCCCTCCTCATCTCCTGCATCTTTCCTTTCATTAGTTCTTCTCTAATGTCACCTGTGGCCACCACAGAAAATGTGTCTCTCTTTTCTTTTAGTGTCACCCAGCCAGAAGATTGGACAAGCTGTTCCCGGTAGCCTCATTCCTGTGGATTAGCTGGTGAGAACATCCATGGCCACCAGTGGCTGCTGAAGACAATGTTTTGGAGGAAAGCTACCCCTGCCTTTCCCTCTGTGGCAGCATTGATAGCATCACGTTTCTCTTTGTGCTCCCCTATTCTTATGAAATGTAGAGAGAACTTCAAAATTTTGAAGATCTTTACTCTAGCTTGCTCAGGAGGTTGCATATCACAGCTTTATTTCAGCTTCAGCTCCTTTGCAAGTTCCTCCAGTTTCTGAGTGGAATACTTGCTTTAATCTGCAGAGGAACATTTAATGCCAGGTCAACACAACTGGCCACTTCTTTGTTATGTGGTGACTGATTCTGTTTCTTTTCAGCACAGATTGAAAGGCTACAGGGAGATGGACTTATTCATTCCTGCGTTTGATGGAGAGTGGAATTGCTCTGTCTGCTGCCTCACCACCCTGCCAAGCTGGGCTCTGGCACTGTAAGTGTCCCCTGAGTAGGGCAGGGTTGGATTAGGTATTACCTCTTCACCCCCAGGCTGACACAAAGCACCTCCATCTCATGTACCACACACAATGCTGTATTTTGGGGCAAAGCCATTCTTTTTTACACTCAGTAATGTCCACAACTGGGTTGGTAGCCTGGCCCCACAAAGAGTTGTCGTGGCACCACTTGGGGACAAGAAACTGTGGAACAGAGGAAGGCCTTGGGTAGCTGGAGAGAGCAGAGTTTGGGACCATTACCCGCTTTAGCAGCTGAAGTCAGTGTCATGTCAAAACATGCATTATCCACACATTCCTGAGGTCTGTCAGCTCAGGGGAAAAGCGTGTGTAAGCCAGTGAACAACAGCTTAGAGAACTGTTTTAACTCGGATATGAAACTTTAATGCTGGTACTTCTGAAGTGCTTGTACTCGCAAATCTAACAGCCCTGCTTTAACATGGATGTTTGCAAGTGTTCAGGGTTTTAAAAAGGAAGTTGGGCTCTTGTCTCTATCCAGAAATCCCACCCTGTTCTTATCAGAAGACCACCAAGAAGGCTCAAATCCTTCAATATGCTGCCCAGACCTGTGCTTTAATGACCTGAGTGATGGATGATGGGGCAAAGAGCACTCTCAGCAAATTTGCAGGTGACACAAAGCTGGGAGGAGTGGCTGATGGACCTGGGTGGGTGTGTTGCCATCCATGGGGACCTCAGCAGCCAAGAGAAATGGGTTGGCAGGGACTGCATAAATAAAATTCCACAAGCAGAAGTGCAAAGTCCTGCTCCTCTGGAGGAACTACCCCAGGCACAAATATGTGCTGGGCACCAACCACCTGGAAAACACCTTGGCAGAAATCCTTCCCCGGCTTTCATCTCCCATCTGGGATGCCCTGCTTGAGTGCCAGGGCCTGCCATCAGCTCTGACTGTGTGGGTATGTACAGACAACAGTGCAGGGAGTTTCCATATTGATTATGATGACCAGCACCCCGGGGAGATCGATTCCTCAACGCCCCAAAAACCCCAAGGTTTCAACGTTTTCTGATCAAAAGCTGGACAATGTGTGAGGGCAGGAAGAAATGGCTGGAAACCCTGACTGCTGTCAGGTGCCAGTACAAAATGTGACTGAAAATATTTTAATACATCCCAGAATGCTCATGCAACTCTATTTACAGAAAACTTCTTTGTCAGAAGAGGTGCTAAAGGAGCAGAATGGAGCAGGAGAGTGTCCCACAGATTTGTAGGATTTATCATGTTAACCAAAACCTCACTCAGTAGGAGAGATTTTTAAACTGCAGCAATTAATGCATTAAAGCTACACATCACTTTAACCAACAGGGTTTATTTCTAATGTGATAAGAAGAGCTGGATTGTACCTTTTCCCTTTTTCACATGGAAGTGTCTATCCAACACAGAAGACAGAAATCTCATTTTTACATGACAGTTTCCCCCTGCCTGGGATAGACAGTGTCTGCCAGAGCTGTGCATACTGAAGGGACTGGTGGTGATGGGAACTGTCTGCAGCTGTAATTGGCAGGAGAGAGGCTTTTCCTCAATTATTCTAAGCTGTTAGCTAGAAGCCAGTCTAGGGTGACATGAGACTGTGGCATTAATTTTTGTTTAGTTTAGACCAAGACCAAGTTAATAGCAAATTAATTTTCACTGTCTGTACACAAACACAGCTTGACACTGGTGTGTCAAGGCTCCCTTATCTTCTGCTGATACTCTCTCATCAAAAAGCCTTGGCAAATCTTCTCACACTGTAACATGGATATTACCAGTTGCTGAAATCTGTGTGCACAAAGATACTTTGAAATTCATCTACCGTTCCTTCCAACTTCACCAGGTCTTGATCCTTGTTCAGAGAGGACAAATTACACAGTCAAAAATTACACTGCACTCAAAACATGGCACTTAGTCCATGTGGCTACCCCAGTAAACAATAATCATAAAAAAAGCTCTGGGGGAAGCAGCTGGCCTTTTATCTTAGTTTTCTAAATTATGTGTCTAAATCATGTTTCTAAGTTTACCCTCTGCAGAGAAAGCCAGAATTTGAACTGGCTTTTCCCCCTCTAACTGCTTCAGCCACAAAAGTTTCCACTGGTGGAACAAATTCCTTCCAAATGCCAATAAGCAGCCTCAAACTCCACATACTCATGTGCATCCCCACGGGGGAATCTCACCCTGCAAAGGGACCTTCAGCTGATGTGTTTTAGTCCCGTGGTGCTCAGAGGAAGGAATATTTATTTCCCATTCCCCTGGGCTCTCCGGAGCCATCACTGCTGTTTCCAGGCTGATGAAGCTCTGCACGATATGGGTATGTACTTTCGGGTTTTTCCACTTGCTCGAGGCACTGCAGTGATGTACATCTGACCAGCAGGGTAAGCATTTCTTAATGAGGGGGAAAAAAAGAAGTGTCCTTAAGTTTCACAGTCCTTGGGACAGATCTGAGCTACGTGACTATAACTTCAGCCATTAAAATTGTGTCATGGGTGTTAACCTGGACATGATCAAACAATACAGTTGATGTTCCTTGTTCATTAGATGATCCTGAGTCTTCTCAGCTTCCCCCTTGCTGTGATGCTGCTGAGCTCAGCGGGTGATAAGAGCTGACTACTGGCTGTACTGGGGGGGTAATCATGGCACTCACACGTGGATAGAGGCAGGAGGAGGATAGCCATGGGCTCCTGTGGGCAGGAAAACAGACTAGCCTGGAGTGCCTCAGCAAAATCCTCACTGTGAACCTGTGTTTGGGGTCCCTGCTCTTCCCAGCTCCTCTCAGGATGAGACTGTCAAAGTCACTGGCTTCCATTTTTTCCTCACTTGTGTTTGTAGCTGGTATCAAAGACTCCTTGGTCTCGGAGAGCCTGTGAGCACCCCTGCATTTCACATCGGCCTTCCACAGGGCTTCTGGAAACAAAGGGCAGGGATTTTTCTCCTTATGTTTTTAGAAATCTCATGCCAGGAACTGAAAGGGAGGACCAAGCATATTATTTTTAATTTTTTTTTAACATGTCATGGATGTAAAATCACAGGGTGATGACTGAGGACACAAGAGGAATATCATTTCCTGCTGGACACAGAGTACCAGAGCCCAGGGCCCTGCCAACATGCTGATGGCAGTGACTGGAACTGTGAGGAGCCTCGGCTTGGCCAAAATCCCCCAGCCCTGCCACTGCCACTTGTCATCCTGACCTTATGTTCTAATCTGAGGGCAAGGGACCCTATTTTTTCCTTTCTGTTAATTTTAAAGAGATAAATATAGTCAGTGAAGTGACCTCCCACCTCCATGGAAATCCTTAAGGCTGAACATGTGAAATTTAGCAGTAGCTCTTTGTTATTTATAGGCTGCTCATTGTTTTGCTTAGCATGAGGTTATACTGTGTGCCTTCGAGCGTGGTTAATTAGCACAAGGTCAGCAAGCTTTGCAGAACAATGACATGAGTCTTTATTTTGCTAAAAATCTATTTTCTAAGGGAAAAAAATGTCAGCAGCAGCAATGAGTGTCCAGCATTGAAACATGGTTGAATATAGTCTTGATTAGTTTCCCAAATACATATTTTTGTTTGAACAGCCATCAGGGTAATTTCTGACACCACTGAATGCACCAGGGCTTGGGTCTGGATTCCACCCTGACTCTGATATAACTCCCAGACCTGCACTTTGACCACCCAGAACATGAGCTATAGTCAACAAGAGATGGACATCTCTGAAGAAGGGATTTTGTTCCCGTAACAGCAGTTCCTAGGAGGACCCAAATGAGCAGCACTGTCCAAAAATAGGCTGTGATAAAACACTGGCTTGAAACAGAGACCCTTCCTAGAACTATCCAAAGCTTTTTATTTTGCCCATGGTGACTGCAGGACTAATAGAACAAATGTCCATTAGTCTGACAGGGGTTATTGTAATGAATAATAATGGATTTGACAGCAACCCTGAGGTAACTCAGTGAGACTCTGATGCTGTTTCCTGGTCCTCCCATGTTTGGCTTTCATCCTCCCTGATTTCTGCCACACAGGAAATAAAAAACTGATTGAGACATTACTTTATGAGAAAAAAAATTGAACTATGAACTAGAATTCTGTTTAGGACAGACTTTGTTTACGGGTCAGGGAAAGGAGCAGGATAATCCCCAACCTCTCCCAATAACCTGCTGCCTTCTTCATCCACGGTCACAGCAAACGAGTTTTCCTCATGTTTAGGTGGATTCCATGTATTTCACTTTATGCCTGCTCCCTCTTGTCCTGGCAACACTGAGAAGAGCCTGGCTCCATCTTTAACCCTTTCCATCTATTTTTAGGTAGGATGGAGACAAGTGAAGAGTCCTTGCTGAAGATGATCATGAAGATTGGACCTGAGGAGGATTTACGTGGAGAACCAAAGTTTAGTTTGCTAAAATGGGAGTTCTAACTGTACTTCGGATCTCATCTATGGCTCCACAAGAACATCATCTTTTATGTTAGAGGGAAGAACAAAAGCCTGTTTGCCAGATGATCGGAAATATGTAATTGTGCTGGTGAGCCAAAATCTGCTTCTGTTTCCCCTGGAAAAAGCAAAAAACTTGAGTTTAGATTCACCCCAAAGCTGCTGCAGATGGAGGAAATCCCAAGCTGTGGCTGGGGACAGTGGTTCCTGTCACCACTCCAAGGACAGGAGAGGTGTTCTTTTCAGCCAGAAAAAGGGGATTTGAGGGCCTGGCTGCTCTCAGCACCACATGAACTGCCAGCAAAGCCTTGGGGAGGTGCAGAGATGTGTAAGGAGAGACAGCAGAAAGCAAAGCTCCTCAGGGACTCCTGCCAGAGACTGGATGGAGGTAGTAGGGTTGGAAGGTGCTGGCTCTTCTCAGGCTGAGCCCATGGAGGGATGGCACAGCTTGGTAAATGCCTGTGGAGTCACCCTGAGTGTGGGCAGCAGTGTGGGAGGGAAACAAGAGCCCTTTTGAGGGTACAAGACAGAGAGCTGGTGGTGGGCTGCAAATACCTGATCAGGCAGAGCTCAGAGCAAATGCCTGTTGCACAGTGTCCTGCTGCCTCCAGAGATGGGCAATGTCTCCATCACTTCCCAAGCTGTGCAGGATTAAGGGATGTTCCTGGTGAAGGAGAATGGACTAGCTGAGTGCTACGTGCTGTGCTTTGCTGTTTTCACACAGAGTGCCTGGGGGAGAGAGAAGAAAGGGACCCAGGAAGCTCAATTTGTGTGAATTTTACATGAACATCTGTATTCAGGTGAGCAGCCCTAGTCATTCTGGATTTTCATTTCACAGAGAAGAAAAACATTTGGTTCTGAGATAGCTCTGAGTAGTATTTTATCTCCCGGGTGGTTGTTTTCTCTTTGACATGGGGAGAAGTTCTGTACTCTTAAGTGACATGGCTTGTTATAAACATAGATTGAAGCTCCATATGTTATGGAAATATTCCCTCAGCTAGGACACACAGAAAGCATGGTGTGCAGTTCCTGCTAGACCACGAACAGAAATGCTCATTTGAGTAGTCACAACATCAAGCTTTGAGTAAAGGCTGGAGGGTTTGAAGCACAGGGATCCAGTCTTCCAGCTAGGTGTAACAAGGAATGCCTTCCCAAAGATGATTAGTAGCCTTGTGTCTTCCAGATCTGCCTTCTCAGCAGGCTGGTCTTGGAAAGAGGCTCCACAATGAACCATTGTTAGTAAACAAAGAAACATGGATGGATGGATGGATGGATGGATGGATGGATGGATGGATGGATGGATGGGTGGATGGATGGATGAATTCTCCTGAAAAGTCTCTTCCCCATCTACATTACAGGCTGAATGTACAAATAGTTTCTAAAAACGTTGGTATTTTCCCAAAAATGAATTCTTTAACATTTGCATTAACAAGTAAAAACCATTGAGCAGCATCACTGTCTGGTACAACCACTTTCCCCTGCCACTTCTGTGTGGATGGATAGCACAGGTCCTTTGAAAACACAGCATCCTCAAAGTTCAGAGAGGTCTGAGATGGCTGTTCCTGTCCTCTGGAGACAGAAACAAAGCACGGAATGTACCAGCTTGGGATGTACCAGAGTAGATCTGTACCAGAAAAATATGCTACTTGCTTCTATGACAACACTGAAGACATGCAAGAAATAAAACACTGCACATCCCACACATGAGAGAGATGAAACCACTTGCTGTCCTGCAGTGACCACAAAGGCCTCTCATCAGTTAATGTTCTTGTTTATTCTCATGTTTGCATGACTCAGGTGTCTTGGTGCACAGCATCACTCTGTCTGACTTCTCCCATCATGACCTTCAGCAGTGAGTCTTGGTTTGACTGTAGCTGTGGTGCCTCTCATGGAAATTTTAGGGCCCCTGAGGCGTAGGGAGGCTGGGAGGAATGAGGCTGGAAGGCTGAGGATGGCTCTCTGCAGCCCTGTCTTCTGCTCTCCTAGTTATACAAGGAAGAAGACACCTCTCACTCTGCAAACAAGATTATCTGTCCATGGTTTGGTGCTTCAAAGTTTAAATACTGTCTCTGCCCAGGGTGGTCCTGAAAGCAAGGTGCTGGACATCCACACCTGGAATACAAGGTCTAGAATTTGCATTTTTTTCCTTTTTCTTCTCCGTCAAGGTGCTTTGAAAATAAAATGCTTTCTTGAACCCTATGTACTGTAAGAACAGTGTGAAGGTAAGAACAACATGGGGTGGGATTTTTGTTCCCTTGGAAAGCTTTCTGGGCCTGGCTTTGTGCAAAGACTGTCTAAAATTTCCCTGAGCTCTTCAGGTGACCTCAGTGTCAGGTTAGGGAGGCCAAATACCACTTTTACTTCAAGATTATGGACCTGAGGCCCCACAGTCTCACAGACAGCTTAGGGTTTCCCACCTTGAGCATCTTGTAGCAGACACAACTAGCTTAGACAGCAGGGAATGGAGTTCCAAGGCTGCCTGGACCAGGGAACTTAGCAGAGATGCCAAGGGCAGACAGGACTCGAGGTGCTGCCAGGTGGCCCTTGTCCACAGGTCTAGGGGTCCCCTGAAGCCCACGGAGCTTCATGGCAGCCACAGGCTTCAAGAGTGCTCAGCTCAAGGCTTGAGATGGCTCGGCTGATGTCACGGAGCAGCAGGAGGCTGCCCCAGGAGAGGACATGCACCAGGGCCTGAGTGAGGTGACAGGGGTGGGTAAGCACACGTTGCAGGATGTTGCAGGACAGCAGCAGGTCCAGGCTGAGCTCAGCACAGGAAGGACAGACAGCAAGTCAGGAGCACAGCCCATGGCGTAGCTCAGCTGTGGCCCTGGGGCTCCTGGGCACACAGATGTGACCCAGATGAGAGTGGTCAGGACAACCATGGCCCATTAGTGTTCTCAGTCATACCTGTGGAGGGGTGAGGGAATAATAACTCCGGGGGTGACTCCAGGAGCCTTAACTACACACCCCAACACAGAAGGTGTCAGCAGGATTAAGGCTGGAGTCTCACAGGAAACACTGTGCTTTCCTGACTGGGGCTTGTCTCATCAGTTCAAAGGACTAGAAGCTGCCTGCTGGCCTGAAGGGAACTGTGAGTGAGTGGCTCCCTTGGGCTGACTCATCACCTCTGCTGAAGCCCTCCAGGAACTCTCCAGGTGGGGAGGCTTACAGGTAATGTGCTTAACCGGATTTCTGCTTAGTCAGTGGTACAAGTGGAGCGTTTGTTTGCTGTCATTGTACATCTTCTCCTTAGTTCTTTCCTCCTGGCTTCACTGGAGCCAACAGGAGTGGTGGGAGAAGCTTCCTTAATAATGTCAGCTCCTAATTGTGAGCTTGGCATCTGGTGGATCAGAGAGGATGGAATAATTTTTGTTGCTGTCTGTACAAGGCTGGAAGCGATGCAGAGGAGGCAGCCATGGATCACAGAGCAGGCTTATCAACATGCAGGGACAGCTCACGGCACTCCAGAGAGCACCAGGCTGTGGGAAACGAAGCTGGCAAGGAGCTGAAATAACAAAGCAAGGGCAGGGAGCAGGGGTACCCATTGCAAAGCAAACCTATCAACCCTGTTGCTGGCCTTCTCTCACACGAGAGAGACCCCTAAACCCACCCTATCCCCTAATGTCGATGTCAGCACTTGGTGGCAAAGGTGAGTCCATGCTTCTGGGACCCCCTGTGAAGCTGCTCTGTCCTGCTGACCATTGTGTGGGGTCAAGGATTTGGGTACCAGAAATCCTGGAGGCTCAGCTTTTCCCACCTTCTAGACTCTTGTTGCTTAAGCACTGAATGACCCCGAGTATCTGAAGTGATGCAGCAGTGGATATAAAGATACTTTGTGTATATATAAAAAATATAGTTACGTCTCATCCCTGGAATTGCTCAAAGGTCAGGTTGGATGGAATTTGGAGCAACCAGTCAGTGGAAGGTTTCCCTGTCCATGGCAGGGGGTGGAACTGAATCATCTTTGAGGCCCCTTCTAACCCAATCTCTCTGTAGTTCTGTGAATTTCTAGTGCACAAAAAATATTCATGCAGCAGTGCATGCAATAAAAACACTGATTGTGCTGAAAGAGAACATCCAATAACGTAAGCCAATACCTGTAAATCACTGTTCTAAACGGTGAAGCTTTGGCCTTCTGTGTGCTCCAGGCTAAGCCAGGCTGAAGGTCTTTGTTTTGCCCCGACCGTGGATTTGCATCACTGGGATGTGACCTGGTGCTGAAACTGGGAGCATGCCTTTGCTTTTCATTCGAGGTTCGGATTTGCTGCAGACAGCTAGATGCCTTATTCATGAGTATCTCCTGTAGAAGGCACAGACCAGTTTTCCTGGACTGCATTCAATGGAACAGATTTCCATGGATCACGGCAATGGGGTTGAAGGGCACATGTAAAACTTGTGTTTGCTGCGAGCAAAGAAATTCGTCAAAGTCCCAATCCACAAGAGACTGTGGAATTATTAAATTTGCTGCCTCTGAGAATTTGAAAACCATGAGCCAGGCCTCACTCATAACTTCTGGGTATTTTTCCTTTTAAATACAAAGAAAGCTCGGGGTTGTTATTTCCTAACAGGCTTGTGAACACTGAGTTCTTGTTCTCAAACACTCAGGCCCTTATAGCTGTGGAAATAAATCTATTTCTAAATGAAAAGCCAGATTCTCTTGCAATAGCAACCCTAGAGGAGATAACTGCATGTTTCATGACTTTTTGGGGGTGAACTGGACGCTCCTCCAGGCTAATGCTACCACCTAACGTGGCCCTTCTCCACATGGACTGGTGTGTGGTGCAGGTTGTCTATCACCACTGAGATAGCAACTGGTAGCTGGTTTTAAAAGTCTCCCAAACTGAGCTTTCCAAACCATGCAAAGCACGTCTGAGGGAAGAGCTGCATGAGGCTGTGGACATCCCATCCCTGGAAGTGCTCAAGGCCAGGCTGGAACCTGGTCTAGTGGAAGGTGTCCCTGTCCATGGAAGGGGGTGGGACTGGATGAGCTTTAAGGTTCCTTCCAACCCAGACCATTCTGGGATTCTGTGATTCTATGATTCTATGAATGTCTCCCAATAATGGCTGTAGGAAAGGATGTTTCCTGTTTCCCGCTTGTTCAGGAGGAGCCTGAGCTCACACAGCCCATGCTGGCAGCTGGGGCAGAGCAGCAGGCAAAGCACAGAGGTGCCCTCTGCTCTTGCTTTGGGATGACACAAAGCGATTATTTTAATTCTATGTCTGAGCTGCTGTCAACCCTTTTAAAAATACATATATATATATATATGTATTTGAATCATCTTTGAGGTTCCTTCTAACCCAATATACATATATATATATATATAAAGGAGGGCAAGCTTGGGAAACATCTGGGTAGACTTTAGCCACGTGAATAATACTGCTTCTGTTTCCATTCACCATTCCCTCTGACAGTGCCCAAATCTGATCCTTTGGACTGATCTCTTCCCTCTGCCAGAAGTGTGGTGGCAAGTACATCAAGCACCAGTGCCCAGTGTTTTGCTGGGGTGTTGAGGTGTTGGATCAGCTGTAGCAGGGAAAAGCCAGCACACACAGAGGACTCAAAACTTCAGATGCAGTAAAGTTTCGTAAGAGAAACCAACAGTACAGCCAAAAGAAGTCTTTCAAAATTCATCCATTTCTGTGAAATGTTGCCCTGATCTCTTGAAACCAAGTCCCTGTTTGTGAGGAAACGATGCATCTCCCAACCAACCCAGGCTGTGCTTCCTCCTGTGCTCACCTGGGTTGGAGGTCAGTGTCCAGGTGTCAGGTTCCACTGAAAACATTCAGCACAGCTTTGCTGACAACGTTTTCACCTTAGCAGTTAATCTCTCCTGCTGGCAACTGTTACTGTTTATCCATCCAAATTGAATCTCCCTTCCTGGAACATGTCCCTTCAAAGGAAAAGCTGGTGGGATGGAGGTGTCTGATAAACCGAATTAGAGCTGAATCTGTGCACCAAATGCTCACTGGGCTAAAAAACTCTAGTGCCACAGTCACATTGTCAAAGACCAGGAGCTGCACTTGTCTGCTGAGCTAATTTACCTTCTCCCAGAGGGAAAGCGTCCCAACATCCAGCTGTAGTGTTCCTCAGTGCTGAAACAGCCTTAGGAAGAGGATCAGGTGTTCCATTCCTCCCAGAGCCGCCCTGAGTGTTGCCCCCAGGGTGATCACTCACCGTGGTGGCACATTGCCCAAATTCCAGCAGCTTTCGGGGAGGATTGAGCATCGTTTGGCTCTGAGGCTGGGAGCAGCTGGGCCAAGAAGAGCAGGATTAGTGCCTGTGGGAAGCTTTCATCTGGAAAGCCAAGCACTGACTCAAGCAGCCGTGATGACTTTGTGCAGTGACCTCCCTGTGTTGCTGAGTGTGGGAGTTCAACGTGGCTGGAAATGCTCCCTCACGTGGGAGATGTTCCCATCCTGCTCAGGGGGAGCATCAGGAGGAAAGCCAAGGAAGGGAGGAAAAAAGAATGGATGCTCTGTTTGCCTGTCCTAAAGTGTGAAAAAGTTTAGAATAAAATCACTGGAGCTTTTTCAGAACTCAGGAGATTCTGGTGGGGCTCATCTGAGTGCAGCATCTGGGATGAAAGCTCTCAGCTCTTGTTTGGTGTTGTGGAGGTTGGACTGGAGGATATTCAGAGTATTTGGCTGCTGATATTGCTTTTATTCAGACTTTTTAAATATCTGTGCACCTCTGGGTTTGGTATGCAAAGTGTTCTGTGTAGATATATATTTTTATTTTCTCTCTGCAACCTCTTTGTGGCTTTAACCTTTGAAGGACAACAAAATTAATCTGTTTATAAGAGTGCTGAGCCAATGTGGAGACACCTGAGTTTTGTCACCTTTTTTTTTCAGGGACCTTCAGCAAGTGTCTTACTTTCTTTTGACCTTCCTTTCTTCCTTGGCTTAATCACTTGGTGAATTTAAGAAAAATACGCTCTAAGAGACTCAATAGTACTGTAAATTTTGAACGAAAAATGAGAATTACTTAGAGATAATAGATTATTAGCATAGGGGGAATGTTCTCCTGGCAACTTAATGCTGGATATCAAACATACAGGATATTTAAAATGTCCATAAAATTGGATTTTTGTTCTTGCAGAGGTTTTAAATGGCTCCTAAGATTGATGAGGGCTGCCTGGCTGTGTGTGGAGGTGCATGGAGACTCGCCTGGAGTTTCTTTACATTTCCTTGGAAATTTTGTGACATCCATGAGGCCAAAAGTCCTGAATCAAATATTTCTCGTGATATTCAGCACGTTTATCCTAATATATACCTTTGTGACAGAGGCAATCAAGTTATTCTTCTGCTAAAGAAGAGCAGGGAAAACAAGTGACGTGGCACTGGAATTAAGGACCTGCATAACAGGCTGGGAAGGGCAGGACAGCCCGTCCTGCTGAGCAGGACCTGCTGTGCCTCCCTGCTCTTGGACAGGGCTCACATAGCCTGGTGACACAATTCCAAATGTCCCAACACCCTGCCTGGGCTGCCTGGTTTGGGAGCTGTAAACAAGTCTCCAAATTCAAGTAACGTGAACTTGGCTGTCCCATAAGCAGATCTTTCAGACTGGGAAATGAAACTTGTCCTGTGAGCCGTAGTAACTCATCTCTGCTTGCAGGAGGGCACTGAGAGGACAATCCTTGTCCCCCCAGCCCTGATGTGCCCTGGGAAAACAGCAAGAGCTTTCAGACACAGTTACAAAAATAGAAGATGCCCTCAGATGCTGAGCATTCACTATTGGAGCTGTGCTGGCATAGAAATTGGAGATGCCTGAGAGCAACCTCAGCTTTATTTCTACTTGCTGGGCACAAATTCGTGCAGGAAGAGCTCACACCCATGTCTGTGCCATAAAAACCATGCTGGGTGTCCCACCTACACGTCCTACACAACACTGTCATCCTGAAAGGAAAGCAAAACATAACCCACTTGTCACCCCAGCCCCAAAATTCAGGTTGGAGAAATGGTTGCAAGTACTAAAGGTGCCAATTAGGCCATGAAGTTAATACATGGAAAGTTGTCTGGGTGTCAATACAGACTTCAAAGAGCCATTTGAGGCAGATGTTTTATTCCTGGTGGAATTTGTTGATTATTTGGAGTAAGGTCCTGCTTTTGAGAGAATCCCAGTGAATCAATATTGATTAAGGGCATAGAGGGTGCATTTGGTGAAGAGATGTTTAATTGTGGTATCCTCTGAAGGGTCAAACAATTATTTTCTACTTGTGGTCAAACAAAATATTAGAGCAGCACAATACTAAAATCTTCATATGCCTTCAGTGCTTAGTTACATTTTCTTCAACTGGACGCTAAATTACAAAGACATCTATCTTTTCATGGACCAGAGTCATTATTTAGCCCAAGTCATTGGTACCTGTCTTGTGGGCTGTTACTTTCTGTGCAAAAACAATCCCTTCTGGTGCAAAATTCTCACTTGTAAGCAAATAAATGGAATGACCATTAACATCAAAGCATCCTAGGGGCATTTTGTTAAAGAACATTTGAAATATTCACCCAAGAAAAGCAAATGGGTTGGAAAATCCTCTTAAAGCTAGATGATTTTATCTTTACTGGCCTCAGTCAGCTCTTGAGTTAATAAATCAAAGCCTTGCCAGCTAAAGTGTCTCATCAGGAGTGTCAGTAGCTGACGTACAAGGTAGTTCTTTGTCAGAGGCTTGATGTATGTGCATGGCAGGAGTGGACGGGTGGCTTTGGACTTGTCATGCATCTGAAATCCCCTCTGGAGAGCCACATCCATCTGTTTTCCCAACTTCTGCCTGGGTTCTGTGCTTGGTTACGTGACTTGCCCTTGAGAACATTTCCTCTGAATATTGTTCATAAATGTTTCTAAGAAACCAACAAACTATTGTTTGGCTTCTGTCTGTATTTTGTTTTTTGTTTGGGTTTTTTTTTTCCTTTTCTGTTTGTTTGCTTTTTTTCCCCTCTGGATAGTTTTTCATATGGAAATGCTACTGCTCTTGGTCTTTTGAGCAGGTTGGGAGGGAGGTTATTGTTCCCGGGTTTGGGCAGTTTGTTTAGATGGCTGTTGATTATGTTGTTGTTGTCTCTCCCCTCTATTTCTGGCAGTCTGGGGAACTGGGTTGTTCCCTGCTTTGTTTTGTTTGACCATTTCTGAATTATTTATACAGGCAGTGTGAGGCTTTCTTTGGGTTTTGGTGTTTGCTTGTAGGATTTGTTATATCTTGAGGCATTTTTTGTTCTTATTCAGCTTTTGTTTTTCTCAAGTTCAGCTTGCACTTGGTAACTTCCAAATGGCTCCTGTGGCTCAGAGCTTCTGTAGCTCTTTCTTGACACTCCAAGCTGATGTAGAAGCCAAAAGTGCTTTTCCTTTCACTCCCAGGCTTCCCACTGGCCAGGAAGCAGAGCCCAGGGGCTCTGAGGAAAGTCATGGAGCAAGCCCACCTTCCTGGGCAGTGGAAGAAGAAGGTGGTGGGGTCTGGCAATAGCAAAGGGTTAATTATGCCTCACCAACAAGACAGCCTTCTGAAATGACTAGTCTGATTCTTGGGGTGTCCCGTGCAGGGCTTTGGTGATCCCTTCTAACTCAGAAAAGGTGTTTTATCCATGGCTGAATGTGTGGATGAGGGAAAGCTGTGGATGTCACTTCCCTTGGCTTTAGCCAGACTTGCAGCGCAGTCTCCCTCAGCTTTCTTGTATCCAGGTTGGGATGTGTGGATGGATGGACAGCAAGAGGTGTGGGAAAACTGTCTGGATCATCAGGTCAAGGTGCAGTGGTTTGTGCTCAGTCTGGGGACTGGTTACAAGTGCAGTTACATGGGAATCCCTCCTGGGACCTGCCCTGCTCCTGCTGTGGGAAGGAGGTTGACCAGAGACCTCTGGAGTCCCTTTTGGCCTAAATAATTGTGTTGTTCAAGCTCATGTCAACTAGATGCCAATGTCAAGAGCACAAAGTGCAGACTGATGATTAAAATCAGATTTGGGTGGAGGTCTGGTTGTTTTCCAGCTGATGGGATGGAGACACGCTTTGATTCTGCAGCCAGAAGGAGAACTGCAATCATGGATGATGCACTGATGGGCCATTTGTGTGCTACATCCTCATTTATTCCTGAAATAAATTCAGTGCACACAAGGTCCACTCACCCTTCACCAAGCTTCTTCACTGAGCTGTAAGAGCAGAGTTTTGCTGCCACATCCAGAGCCTGAGTGGGAGCTCAACAGATTGAAGGTTGAGACCCTCTCAACAGTTTTTCTCCCCTTAGTCACAGACAGAAACAGAGAAGCTTCAGCACATCCAGGAGGGATGATGGGACAGCAGCCTTCAGCTGAATTCTAAGCCCTCGGGGCCCATTGAGAAAAGCTTGGGAAGAGGGTTTGGATCAGCTCTGAAGCAGGAATTCCTCCTTTGAAGAAAATTGGTTTGGGAGGGATGAGTAGTGAGCCCACAGCCAGGTCATCTGAGACTTGCATTAGACTTATTCATTGATTTTCAGGCTCTACATAAACTATTTGCATCATGCCATAGTACCCAAACAGCACCCCTAAGGTTTATTTCCTCATATGCTGATCCTATAAGGCATTGAATGCCCCCATAAAATAGAAGAAAAAACTGCAAACACATTCCTCCATTTGATCTACAAATCTATGGGTACCCAGTGGTCACACTGGATATTTTATCCACATGCTTTAGTCAATTCCCAAAAAAGGCCACCCTCAGAAGGTGTTTTATCCCTAAAACATGCCTCCAAATAAGTTTCTTCCTTGTTTCTCCCCCTGTCCTCCTGAAGGTAATTGTACAAAGAGCTGACTTAAAAGGGTTTACCCCTGTTTGCACAAACGGTGACAATTTGAGTTTTCTGGGGGTTTAGCTAATCAAAATTGAAACTTGGGAACGAAAGTACTAAGGCAGGGGTTTTTTTAACTCATTCCTGTTCAATACTCATTCACTAAGGGATATGACATAGAGGATGCTTCCTCCTGCCTTGTTTTCTTCCCCTCATCCCGTCCCCCCTGAAGGTTGGTAGGTGAAGACCTGGAGGGACAGAGCAGGGCTCCTGCAAGTCTGACAGAGGCAGTGCCACCTCTCTTGCTGCACCGTCAGCCTTGAACTTCCAGGTACTGGAAAACTGGTCCTACACTTCTCAAAAACCCTGACCTGGAAGCACCAGGTTTGTTTAAAGCTGAGCTGCTCTGAACCTGGTTTGTCAACTCTGCATTTCCCCACTGAACTCTCCTGTCAAGGAGCCTGTTTGGAGAAGAAATCAGGGGCTCGTGTGGGTCAGGACCTTGTGCCCTGTTCCTGCCTTACAGCCTGGGCCCCTTCTCTTCCCCACACTGAAATCACCCAGCTGGGAAGAAACTCTGACTTTTCATTCTCTTGGTATCTAACAATTCCTTTTTTTGCTGCCCTAAAACACATTTAAGAAAAGTAAAAATGAGCAGGCAGTTCCTTCAACACCTTCATGAGAATACGTAGAAATATTATAAGCTGATTTCACTCCTATCTCCTTAAAGGGAAAGAAATAGCTTGTGGTATAAATATGCAATTAAAAATAGTAGCAGGTAGAGTGTCTGTAGAATGAAACAGGAGCTTGCTGTGAGGTAGAGCTGGTTTCCCTTTTGCCTGTGCTTCTGTGTAATTCCAAACTCTTTGATGTTGGGATCTAATCCTGACAATTGATGCTTAACTTCTGGTTTTGCCATGCAAGTTAAATGTCATGATGTAAATTCAGACCTGCTTCAGACCTTTGCTGCATGTCAGGGGTGCAAAGAAATCACGTCTGAATCTGTGCCCAGGGCAGTGAATGCTTTTGCATGAATCAGCTTCAGCTGGTCATGAATGAAGGATAAAAGGTGCCTCTTACATCTGTGTGCACAATCAGCAGATTAGGAAGGTGCTCCCATGTTCACCCATTCCAGTTTTGTGGCATTTCACTATTGTGGGACACAGTGAGCAATCAGCACTCTGAGCAACCATGTGCCCCAATCCATACCCCCTGTAACTCACTGCAGGCCAGCAGACTGACAGCAGGGCTCCTCCTGCAGCTCAGACTGAAGGGGTGGAAGATGCTTAGCAGAGTTCTCTGCAGAACAAATCACACATGGAAGGACCATGTCTTTGATATAACTCTTTGTTTTGCCCATCTGACCCCATATTTGCCCATCACTGCCTCTGTGTTGTGCTTGTCTAGCTGGTATTTCAAAACATGCCAACACAGAGGTCACCACAATGGATATATTTCCAATTCTTCTCATGCCATGCCTCTGGAGACAGCTTCTCCTTCTGCACCAGTCCAGGTCCTGTGCTTCAGATGTGTAGGATGGGCAGCAGTGACAACAAATTAGGGTTTCAAGCCCCTGTGCTCCTCAGCATCCAATTCCTGGTGTGCACAGCTGGCTTCAGCCACAAAACCAGAGTGTTTGAAGACCAGTGCATTTTCTCCCCACTCTCCATTATTTTTGACACATTCTAGTTGTATTTCTAGTCTGCTTTTTTCATATTGTTAGCAAAACCTAGAAGGTTAAAGGCTGGGTAGAGAGGCAGCAGCAGCAAGGCTCTGTCTCAAGGAGTGCTTTCCATTCAGGGATCAAAGCTTGGTGAAAAGTATGGAGGTGCACAGAATTCTTTAAGCACAATCTCCCAACTGCAGTAAGGAATTATCTTGGGCACAAGGCAGCATCTTGTGCTCCTGACACATCGCTTACCTTCCACAGCAGAACCTCAAGCACAACTAAAGAATTGCTGTTACCAGAATTGTGTCTAGACACTGTTGTCTTTCTTTTTCATTAGTTGTCTTACACTCAGGTCCTTTCTAAGAATAATAGTGTTCAGCATGTCCTTCATTCTGTGTATGGATGACCCTGGACATGTGTACAACTGCACACAAGTGGGTGGATGAATAGGACCTGGACAACATGGATCCCTCTTTTCCTGGGAAAACCCTCTGTGAATTTATTTGCCTCCAGCAGTGCAAATGAAGTTGAGTTTAAAAGGGCTCAGGCATTGGGGAGCTGTTGGCTTCACAAACAGCTATTTCAGTGCACCCAAATGGGTTGTGACTCAACCCTCTGAGCAACCCATGTGTCCATGGCTGTTACCATCATCTTCCTTAGCTTTTGCTGTAACATCTGTGCCTGGCCCCTGATGAGATGGCAAACTCCTCACCCAGAGGAGTTTAATTACCCCAAACACCCTTTTCATTGCTCTCAGAGGGATTTTGGCTTCCTCTGGTCATTCTGGATGAGCCTCAGGGAAATGTACCAACTGATATCCCATGTCTGGGTTGAAGACAGTGCCAAGACCTGATGGTTCTCCTCACTGAGCAGAGGGCTACAGATGTGTCCTACACCCTCTTGGAAGGAAGAGTGGGTGATGGATGGAGAGGAGACAGCAGAGCAAGCCAACAGCAAACAGGTCACTGCAATACTGGCTGCCAACAGAGCCAAGGTGGGCCTCCAACACGCTGTGGTCATCAAGACTGTGAGTATTGAAATGCAATGCTGAGGCTCCTTCTGTGTACACAGCACAACCTTCAGTGCTCCTGTTTCCTCTGCTTGTCCTTATTTCTCCTTGTGAGGTGGCTGGTCTTCGCAAACCAACACAGGAGGCAGGACCCCCAAGCTGGGTCGTGCAGGGTGACCACGAGCACAGGTAATGAACATGTGGAGAGACGTCTGTCCCTGGCTCCTGCAGGGCACTGGGAACAAGCTCATTCCCAGGGCCGCAGCCTGGGTGGGGATGACAGAAGACAACACAAATCCTCTGCCCTGAGCAAACCCCAGGGCAACACACTGACTAATCTCACAGACCCCGTTAAACCAGGACTTCTGGGCACGACAGTGATTCCTCCAGTTGGATCCTTTTTGACTTGAGCCCTGTCCCTTTTCCTGCACTCTTGGGGAGTTTGCTCATGACCTTGAAGCTATGATGAGATGCAGATTCTCGTTTAAAACCTTAGAAGTGTTTGCACCTTTTTTTCACTTGTTCTCTAGAGGGTTCTGTTTAACTGTACATGAAGAAGGAGGTTTTTCCTACTGTAGGTCAAAAGGCAATTGGGAAGAACTGAATTTTTATTTAAAGCAGTGACCTGCATTCTATGTGGCAGCAAGTATGAAAAACCAGCACAGCCTGAGGCATGAGACGTGCCTAGAAATGGGGATCCAACCCTTGGTGCTAACCACCCATCTGCTTTTTGCCAGAAGGCTCCTGTGTCTCTGCTTTGCAGCTTGGGAAATGCAGAGCTGCCTCAAACGCAGCTTTTACCCATACTGGGACACTCCCTAATGCTACTCACTCCAAGAGTGCTCAGAACTTTTCCCCTAACTCTTTGCAATCCCCATGCTCCTCCTGTGTGCTTCTCCTCCAGGCCTTTAGCTGTAAGCACAGCAACATCTCCTGGAACTGGGTGGCTATTGCAAGTTCAGCTGTCAAAGTGCCATCCTCAGAGCCCCATCAATTCAGTCTGTTCAAGAGACTCTGTTTGTTCCCAGGTACTGGGGATGGCACAGGGGTAGCGCATATCCTGCACATCTCCTCACTTTGTGAGGAGGAGGAAGGGACCAGCTATTGGAAACTTCCAGTTCATTATTGAGATGTCCCTCAGGAAAGTACATTATACCTAATTAATACCGTATTAGGTGAAACATTTAGGGGGAAACCAGGAAGAAATAACTGGATCAGTGATACCACACTAAACAGGAGGGATTCACCCCACCAGGAAGATCATGAGCTGCCAAATATCTGGATTTAATTACCAAGGAGATGGTCTCCTGTAAAGAAAAGCAACTGGGGATGTGGACCCCGGGTATCCTTTAAATCAGAACAAGAAACCACCAACTCCTGTCCTTGCTGCTCTCCTTTATAAGAAAGAGGCAAATGCAGAAGGGCAACAATTGGCACCTCTGAGGAAATGTAAAAGAAAAGCAGCAGCAAGGTTGGGCAGGATTTTTCTCCCAACTGCATCTTCCCTGTTTGCAGTGACTGCGTATCATGGTACCAGCAGCACACATGAGCTCTCAGAGCAGAGCCCAGCTGGACAGTAGCCCCAGCCCACCTGCAGGTTCTCTCCCTTCTCCTTCTTGCATAAAAAGGTGGAAAATACCAGCAGGGAACTGTCGTTCCTAGGGCTCAGAGGAAATTAGAAGGAGAGCGAGGATGGATGTGAATGTAGATTTCTTGTCTGGTGCCACACAAAGGCACTGCCTGTACTACAGCAAACTCAGCAGCATTAGCAGCCAAATTATTTGTTTAATTTTAATTGCTGTCCTCGTTGCATCTCGAGATTGCTAATTAGTATTTAAGGGCTCGTAAAATAGTTTGGATGTATTCCTTCAGCTTTCACACACATCTCTATTGCTGTTGCTGTTCCTTCCTCCTGCCCTGTGCCATCACCTAAGTAACATCCTTTCTGCTTCCAGATGGGATGAATTCTCTAAAGCAGGAAGAAAACACAACCTTCTTTGCTTATTCATGCACAGTGTGCTCTTATTTGCATAAGAGATGAAGCTGTGGAGCAGCTCTCCCTAAAGGCTGGGGAGAAGGGTATCTGTGCTCACAGGCGAGGAACGAGACACAAATGTGGATGAGCTGAATTGTTTTGTTCTGCAGCTACTCTGATCACTTCATCCCGTTTTCATCATTCAAACTGCTCTGTGCAGCTGACATGTGGAAATGGTGGGCTGGGGACACCACTGGCAGTCTCACTTGGATTGCATTGGGCAGAAAGGATGCAGAGGAGGATGGAGGACGTCCTACATGGCTGGATTCAAAAAACAGGCACGGATTGCTGAATTAACACAGCCACTGGTATGTCCTTGTGTGTCAGGGTGTTAAATCTGGCTCAGCAGCAAAGCTGGCAGGCGTGGACAAAGGTGCAGCAATGGGGGGACCTGTTAGATCTGGACATCAGCTGAAGAATTAATTAAATTGCCTCCACAAGCTGATGAACTTTGAATTACCCTGACAGGGAACCTCAAGCCATGTGGGTTTTTTTGCAAGCATGTAGTATCTGGCAGCTGTACAATCGACCAAAAAGCCCCCTTATTTCACAGATTTCCTCTTAGCTTTTGGGATGGTTTTTTCTGTATGTATGAATATAGGAACTACTAAAATCCATTTTCAGCAGTTTTTGAAGCGCACACTCATGCCATCTGCTATTTATGAATGATGCTTGGGAGGTTCTGCAAATGGAAGAACAAATAGAATTTTGTACATGCACAGTTCTGGATATTTAGCACACAGAGGCATTTCCCAAATGTTTTGTGAGAACAAAAAGCCCTTTCCCTGGCTGTTTACAGATGACTTGTAAAGAATAAGTGAGAAGTTCGAGCATGGCTGAACTGAGCAGCTGCTGACAATTCAAATAAATGGTTTCAAACCCTGTTTCTTCCACAAGCTGTGCTTTGGAGGGTGCAAAAATGAAACACATCTCAGGCTAATGCTGTCTTACTTCCATTCTCCCTGCATGCTCTTTAGAAGTTGATTTTCTAGGTGTTATCATTGCTTTTTACTGTTTAGATTCCAGCCGTGATCTCAGGGGCTTTGATGAGCTTTTTTTGAGCTGAAAGGAGCTTGTGTGAACAATGAAATGATCACTTGCATCACATCTGCATGATGTGTTCACTGCGATGTGTCAATACGTACGATGAAAAATGTACATATCAGTCAGTCTTTACAGCAGGCAATCTGAGGACTCAAATGCTATTTAAAGCAAAACAAAATCAAGGTAAAAATGCACCTTTTGGGAAGGTGTCTCTATGCAGCTGGTGTAGTGCAGGTGAAGGGCCTCAATGGTGCTACAAAGCTTTTACAGGGCCAGTTAGACTTGTCCTACCCCCCTGTTTGTTTGAAACTCATGGGGAGAAGCTAATGAAGCTCTTAGTAACACCAGCATGGTGGAGATGTCTTCCCACTTCTGAAATACAGGCTTTAGCTCACCCTAGTAGCAATGGCATGCTGAAGGGAGGACTGATTTCTCTAACACATCTGTGTGCATCTCTCTACAGCAAAAAATAAATATCTTTGTTGTCAGATCTAAGACATCATTTAATTTTTCACTGTACCTTGTCTGGGGTGTCAGAGTTGCCACTGGAATGTCTTCTAGAAGAGAAAAAAGAACGGACAAGTGGTGGTTGTACTCTACTGCCTTGACATAAAAAAAGGAGCAGAATAAGTAAAATCCTTTCTGTAAGGAGCAACAAGATAATTCACTCTGCATCAGCTCTTACCTTCACACATGAATTTCTGAGGCTGCAGAAGCTGACTAAATTTGGTCCAAGCTAATGTGTTTTGGTTCGGTATGGGTGTCACATCAACCTGTGTCCTGCACAGAATAAGGACATCTTAGGGGCAGGCCCTAAAGTGGGTGTTGCTCTGCCAGGCCCAACCTCAGCTTGCCTGTGGGTAGAATTAGCTGGATAATGTTTAGACAAAACCTTTCACGTTGATTGCATTTAGTTTGTGGATTTTTCTGTAATTCACTGCCAGCAAAGGAGGACTTCTGACCAGAAAACGTGCTACTTGGTTGGAATGGACAGGGCCCTGTCCATTTTCTTGGAGCAAACCCAGTTTGTCCTACTGGCTCCAGGGAGTCTGTGCCCCCCATGCACGACAGTTCACTTCTACCTGGGGTCATGTCTGCAGTCAGGAAGGTGCACACACAGTCCATGTGTGATTTTTCAGCTGACATAGAGTGACTGGGACTAAAAACTGCTAAAACATGCTTGACATTCATGTCATCCATTCTTTGGATCAAAAGTCTGATGGCAAAATTGCATAATAATGAAGTAATAGAGACCTAAGGGGACTCAGAAGTCAACTGTTTGACAGCAGTGGTCTGCTTTGCCCGTTTTTCTGACAGTTTCCCTGTCAGGCCTTGTCACACAGTGACTTCCAAGTCTGAGGGATGACAAAATGGATTAGCATTTCCAAGACAGATGACATTGAAAACAAACATCTTTCATCTGCTAAGTACTCCCTTCTGGAGCCATTCCCACCCTGATGTCTGCAAGGGCTTGTGTGAGGCCACATGCTGTCTGCTGCTTCCTTCTGCAAAGGGACCAACATCCAGGGATGGCATCCCAGAGCTGGCACGTGCCAGTTGGAGCTCTTATCCCGAGATTGTCAGCAGTACTGGGCTCCTGCCTTGACCTTGGAGCCACAAGTTTGGAAGTGCTCTAGGGCTCACACACACCCAGCCACAAAGACATGAATAACTCATAACACACCACAGTGCATTTGTGAGCAAAGGATGGAGAAGCTGTTGGAGGTGCTCTATGGGCTTGAAACACTGTGAGATTGCATCCACATTCCCTCTGAAGTCAGTAGAAGCTGGCTTGTTACACTGGTAGGTTTTTATTGTATTTATCTTGGATGAACTCTAAAAAAAATTGGTTTTAGATATCCATGCTGAGACAATCAATATTGGCATGTGAAAACTGCCTCTTGGAAAACAGTTACACCCAGTGGTAATTAGCACTGTGGATTTATTGTAAGATCTGAGCAGATCTCTGTTTTGGTGGTGTCTCCCAGACCTGCCCTTTTACTGTTTTTGGGGGGAAACCTTTCAAGGCACCAGAGAGACTGCCAGGTTTGAGTACAAGAATATTGAGTAAGCGAAACCTGTTTCTGCTTTTCAGTTGGGACTGCATTTCTTCTGTTCAAATTAGTTGGGATTGGGACTTTGGCTGATCACCCAAGAGGTAACCTCAAGGATTTGTGTTTACTCCTTGCCAAATACCAGCTGCAGGAAGTGAGTGAGGGAAGGACCAGCACCACCTATATCTGCTGATGGTTCATCAGGTAGAGGTTCCCCCATTCCAGACTGGTGTCAACAGATCAGTCCTGCTGGAACATCAATTAGTTCTTTGCAAAGCAATCTCTGTTAATTAACACGACTGTAAATGCAGATGAAGACCCAAACCCACCTACAGAGTCCAAAGATGAAGCAGTAATTAGAAGAGAAGTTTGTCTAAACCGAGATGGATTGTCAGTTGAAGTGCCACCTCTGCGTGAGGTGCCATGAAGGACTCCGTGCAAATGGAGACCCTGAGCCACAATAATTCAGTGCAGGTCAGCAAGAGCTTGTTAACACAATCTCTGCACTGACCATTGCCATGTCTCGTGTTTCTGCTGTGACTTGACATCTATTTAGAGTACATAGTAGGTAATTTGCTGCTCTGACACCCAGCTCTGTGCGTGTGATGCTGGTGTATCCCACTCCCTTGGCATCCATCGAGGTGGAAACACCATGCTTGTGAATGATTTGATACTTCTGAAGAGGCCTCATGTCCTCCCCCACTACGGGTGCAGTTGTCAATAGCAGGTTGTAGAGACAAAGTCAGATGATGCCTAACCTTGCCTGTGAAATGCTTCTCAATACTGCTACCCCCAGCATCTCAGCTGGGATTGAACACTGCAGAATATGCATTTCAACCCACTTGAACAATCAGGCTTGTTCCAGCACCAACATTAATAGTCATTTTTCGGGACAGAATTGACATTATAAATGACTTGTTGATTAATTTGCTGTTTTCTTAACAGATCCTACAGCTCCATCCTCAAGCAGCAGTGCCTGAATATAAACTACCCAACAGTAGAATTATAACTCCATTTGGATGCAAAACACAACCTTCTTATCGCCAGACTTTCAATCCCATCAAGAGTTTCATGGTTACTCATGCAAAAATAGCTTGTCTGCTTGAGTGAGCGTACGAGGGCACTGTACACAGAAGTGTAAGTGTTTTACCATCATGAGATGGGGAGCAGGCAAGGAAAACCTGTCTTTTCAGAGATATGCAAACCCATCTTCCTTGTGGAGCTCAGCCTCATCTTCCATTTGCTGGGCTTGGTCAGACCGTCACTCTGCCTCAAGGAGACAGAGACAAAAGACATCCAGATCTATGGAATCCACCCGAGGGTCTTGAAAGAACTAGCGGATGAACTCGCCAAGCCACTCTCCATAATTTACCAACAGTCCTGGCTTACTGGGGTTGTGCCACAAGACTGGAAATTGGCCAATGTGACACCCATCCACAAGAAGGGTAGGA
>WEKX01019047.1:557775-572873 GCA_013390025.1 Pitta sordida
AGACTGTGAGGCATCTAGGTTGGTGTTACGCTCTGGGATGTGCTCTCGGACTCTGTACGGGTGTTAGGTGGTGAGTTGGACTAGATGATCCTTGTGGGTCCCTTCCAACTCATAATATTCTGTGATTCTGTGTGATTCTGTGATCTGCAGCTTTTGATAAGGCCATCCACCAATTTTACATCTAGTTTAGCAGTTTGGGGGAGACATCAAAACAGAGCAAGTTTTAATACTCGTAGAAGCAGAACCACCCAAGTGAGGGTGAAGATGCTGGTCCTCACCTCAGTGAATTCTGTCTTTAATGGAAAAACTCTGTGCTGGAAGTCTGGTGGAAAGTGTCCCTGCCCATGGCAGAGCAGGTGGAACTGAATGATCTTTAGGGTCCCTCTTTAAGGTTCTCTCTTCAAAAAGCTCTGCTCCAAAATTTGGGCAGCTAGCTTTGATCATAACTGCTGCCTTTCCCAGCCCAACATCTTGTAAATGTGACCTGTCCCTAGGCTGGCAATGTAGGGAGCTACTCTTGGCAAAACTTCCAGGCAAAAAATAAGGAAAGTGGGTAAAAACCACAGGAATATCCCTCACAGAGGGAGCAACCATGCATAAAACAGGGAACGTGAATAATAAAAGTGAATGGTGAGGAACAAGCCAGAGCCCGTGTTGTGCAGCTGCTGGAGCAGAGAGCAGAGATATAACAGTGATGGGATATTTCCCTTGCTCTCCATGGGAGCGCACAAAGACCTTTGCTCACCTTTCTGTGACAAGTTACAAATGGAGGTTAAGAAGAAGATTGTTAAACTTGGCCACTTGTGTCCACCAGAGGAATGAAAAACCTTTAAAAACAAATTATTTGATGTAAGTAGGGCAATCCAACCTTTATTCTTTGCCACGGGCTTGGTTAAATAAATGCTTTTCTCTGGATGAAAAAAACCCAACTTTGCAGTAAAATCTGTCAGCCAGAAATAACTTCTAGTGGACAAGGCACATAATGAAACACCCCCAGACACTCAGGAATACTTTATTCCCTTCTCCATTATTGAATCTGCTTTTGATATAAATAGCCCCCTCTCTCACTTTTACCTGTGTGTTTTTATGCACACCCACACAGACATATATATAAATACAGAACTATTCATTCCCAAAACTTAAACCAGCTTACAAATCACGTGATGAGATGCAAATACTCATGTCAAAAGCTCACATCTGTAGCTGAAATACCAGGTGTGAAATCCCTCTGGTGTTGATGTGAACACCCAACCACACCTGGCCTGGAGTTGGGGCTGGACCCATCAGATAGTAAGAGAGGGATGTATAGATCTTGATTCTATACATTCCCAAGCCTATCTAAGCCATGTTTCCTTTGGAACTGAGAAGTGGGGGAATAAGATTTCTCCTCCCAAGGTACGTGCCAGAGCACCAGGCCTTTAATTATGCAAAGGACTGGAGCCAGCTTCCTCCTGCCTTTCCAGATAAATGGTTTCACCCAGAGATTACAGTGAGCAGAATTTGGCACCTGGCTCCATTGGCACGAAGGGGCTTTTGTTCTTTGCCCACACAGACTCCTGCCATGGAAATTTTTGCTTATCCAAGGATCCACCTGAGTGGATCCAGTTGTCATGTCAGCAGATTAGTGCCTACAAAAGACCAGCAACCCTGGGCAGACATATCACACCCCCCAAAGCCATGAGCTGAATCGTACAGATGCTCGTTTATCCTCTCCATCCCACGTGGGAAAAGCTGGCTCAAACGCATCCTGCTCCAGTCCCTGTGGCTCTGGGAGCTGGAAAAGCAGCAAGCAATCCCTCCTGCTGAGCTGGGTGGTGCTGGAGGCTGTTTTACTGAAGAACAAACTGGTTAAGTGTGTGCGAGTGATACCTAGGTCATGACGAATTGCAGAGACCATCAGAAATTCAGTGATCTCTCTAATACCAGCTTGGCAGCCTCAGAATGACATTCACTGTCTGATATTTAGACACAAAATCAGCCTTGTTTTCCTCCTTTGCGATCTTGTAATGGCTGGTTATAGCAGGGCAGCTCATCAACGAGGCGAGGGGACCTTTTCCAGGGAGAAGCAGGACAGGGTGGTCTCCAGACCTCTCACACAGATCCATATTCAGAAATCAGCTGAAATCAGATCTATAAAAGTGTCTTTTAAGTTCCTATGGATACAGTTAATTGGTGCACTCACATGAAATACACAGAATTATGTCTTGGGAAGTTTGGAAGAAGCAAACCCTGGTAGTAGAAACTTGGGTGGAGGCTTTGAAATTGCCTCAGTGTTGGGTTAATGCTTCTAATTGAAGTGAATGCTGAAGTTCATACAGACTTCAAGGGGAGCAGTTACCCCAAAGGTAAATCTTGGGGATAACTGGGATACTTGCTCTGTATTTCAATGTTTACATGCAGGAATGACTGTACGTGAGGGAGAGTGACATCTGAAGAAACATATGCAGGCTTTCTTCTCCAAGAAGAAAATTGGACCGAGACAAAAATGACCTAAATAAACATTGGAAGATCATAGAAAACTATTCCTTGTAGGCAGAGAGAAGGAATATCTATATACGCAGATAAGGGTTGTGTGCAAAACTTGAGTATTGTTCTTTGGGGAATTTCAGCGCATCAAAGGAGGCCGATATCAGCCCTGGAATAACATCAGAAAAAACGTTCATGGAGGAGAAGCAGAGTGGCTGACAGAAATCTGTCTGGGCAGGTGTAGGTACAATGGACTCTCCAGGGTGGTTTCTGGCTCTTCTGCTTTGCTCACTGGGCTTGAGAGAACATGACAAGGTCAGATGCTTGTGAGTGATGGAGAGATGGACAAGGAGAGTTTGTGGTGGAGCCAATAATGAATTGGGTCAGTTTATATAATAAATATTGACATTTATGGGCTCAGTTTTCTATTACTAGCAGAGACTAAGGTACCTATGCTTGTATCTGCTCTGTCCCCGTATTGGAACAGTTCATCAGTGTCACAAGCCCAGAGGGTAAATTTAGAAAGGAATAAAAGCATCAAAGCAAATAAGTGATGGGATTTGCTGATACTTCAAGAGTATGTACATGATGCAGTTTGCTATCTCATGTCCATGGGGTATTTTTAATTTTTTTTTTTTAAATTAAAATAGACTGTATTGTCAGCAACCATTAAGAATATGGAGAGAGGAGAAAATTGATTCATACCTGCAGGGATCATGTGGGGATTTATGAACAATCCCAGTTGCCCAGTCTCACTTAGAAAATGATGAGACCATTTCTTAGCAGCAAAGATGCTGAACTTCGTAGAGCAGCAGTTCTGAAGGAAAACAGCCTCCAGTTTAGGGTTCTTCAGCAGATGCAAACAGAATACGTTTATTCATCTAGATAAACAAAGAGAGAGGTTGAGTATGTTGGTCTACAGATATCCATAGAAAACTGAACAGAGACTTTACCACGACTTCTAGACCCCAGGTCATCCTGAGACAGTATCAATTTTTACCAGGTAATTTCTTACAAATATTTGCTTGTACTTTTCTAATCTATATTCAAATAATTTTAACCACCCAACCTTCCAAAGCATATATTTAATGCCCCATTACTTTGCTATTCTCATGGTATTTGAATTCAATTACGTCTTGAAGCCCTGAAAACAAATTCTCTTTTTTGCTGTGATAACTTTTAACTTGTCCCTTCTCAGACTTCATTTGACATGTTTTCTGAACTTCCAACCATTCTCATTCCCCCTTCTCAGTTCTCTCCAATGGATTGATATATCCCTGCAAGTACACAGGGAGCTCATTACTTCAGATGAAACCTATCACTGAGGGAGCAGAACAGAAAAATTACCTTGTGTGTCTTCCAGGCTTTCTCCCTGGTAACTATCCCTGGATTGTTCATCCACATGGACATGGATAAAAGCATGTTACTGCTTTTGCAGTAACAAGTGTCGCTCCTGACCTGCTCCATGCCCATTTCCACATGACTGGGGAGCTTAGCCTACATGCTCCCTTTGCTTCTCATTATCTCTGACAATTTCCACTTTGCCCTACTATCCAAAACCTCATTATTTTTTACATGGTTCCAAGCTCCCTGTGCAGCCCTGCTCCCAGAATCACAGGATATTCTGAGTTGGAAGGGACCCACAAGGATCATCAAGTCCAACTCCCAAGTGAGTGCCCACACAGGGACTGAACCCACAACCCTGGTGCTAATCTCAGGGTCATGTCATCATCATAATTTTAATTTTTAATTTTTTTTAATATAATGGCCTAACTCCCTACCCCAGATGGAGCAAATCGAGCACTAAGCACCCTGTTGAATATTTGTTATCCATATGCTATGTCACATACAATATTTAACACTTTGAAGATACACAAAGGTAGATCAATTAATGTAATAACTTAAAGGCAAACAGAGTGGGTTGTATTCAAGCTATAAATACATGTCTAAGAGAAGGTTAAACAGATAAAACTTCCCTACACAAAAAAATTGTGATTTCTTGCTGGGAAGTGTTTTGTAATGATGCCCTCTTGTGATCACGGCCAGAGTGACAGTCTACAGCGACAGCAACCTCTCATGTTGTATGGATCAGGCTCTGGCAGCCAGTGAACAGACAAGGTCAGAATCAAACCAGCAGGCACCTGTCATTGTCCCATTGCCTCGCCTGACCTACAGTTGGTTCCCTGTGGTTATATTTTCATCAAGTGTCTGGATTTTCAACAGATAGTCCAAACAGAAGATGCCAAACACAACTCCCCATCAGTTTATCATCATTAAAAACCTCACAAACTTATTTGCCTATGTGGAACTGCCACTGGAATTTTCTTTAAAAGCTATGCCTCATATGGATCATCCTATCAAGATTTATTTACGAATTTAAAGAAACCATTTAACAGGGAAACTGGGTCTCTGCAGGGATACTACTTCACAACAACCACACCAGGTACCTGAACGTCACATTAATTAATTAAACCTGTAGATAAGGGAGTGTGAGAAATTCCATTTAAGATCTGGAATCCACAGAGAGGGTTTATATTTTAAAACAAACAAAAAATAGTAGTTTAGATGTTGGAAAAAGCACATGAAGTTCAATATTTGCTTGTTTGCTGCAATTGTTTCTGGATTTTTAACTAAATTTATCATGAGCACAAGATCAAAAACTACTTTTTATTAACTTTAGCACTTATCTAGGTTTTATAGGAATTGGAATAAATTAGAATATGTAGTAATTAATATTAGAAATGTTTGGCTAATTTATATTTTTTAATGAAAAGTTTTTACAATAAGGAGTTACGTAGATCATTAATAACAAAAATCAACATAAATTTAATTATGAGTGTTTATTTGTGGGTAGTTCATAAACAATTAGTCTGTAGGCTTAGTGTCTCTCATGCTTTATATGGAGTCCTGTAAAAGCTGCAGAATGCTGAACTCTTTCTTCCCTCATCTCTTTGTTAATCGTGAACTTGTCTAATTTAAATCAGCTAAAAATGACATTTATAAAGATTTATGATTTGCCAGAACACCAGACCCATGTTCTGCCTCCACAGGGCAATATGCACATGGAACACCTTGAATGTTTCTGTTCAGCGGTCACTGGCTTGTTCTCTGCAGGGGTCAGGAATGTTTTTTCACCATGTAACTGTGTGACTCTTGTGTCCTTTCCTACATGGATTCACCACAGGGAGTGAAAACACAGGAGATGTAACCCAGAGCCCACTCCATCTGGGAATCTGATCAACTAAATCAACTCTTTCCTCTCCTAGGGAGAGTGCCACCATCATCTCCTGTGGGTACTACTGCATTTTTCATGTCACTCTCATGCATCAGGCACAAGCAATGAATGCTCATCAAAGGCTGAAATAAAAACATCAAAACATCACCCCGTTTGAATGATATACTTTAGAGGGGTGTTTGGAAGTGAAGGGGTAGAAGCTGTCAGCCTTCCCAGACAGTTGCTACTGGAAGCACATCCAGAGGCATTACAGAGACCTTCAGAAATCTCCTCAGGAAAACAATCACTGTGGGGAGAGACTGGAGTTTAGGTGAGACTTTCAGATCTAACTGTATACATCTGATTTTCACATTCATCTTCCTTTATGCAGACCATGTTCTTTGGTAAAATACTTTCACTGTCTAAATCCGTATTGTATTTCAAGGAGACCAAGGTGATGCTGACCACTGGAGCTTACAGGATTGTTGAGAACTACCTGATCCAGGCAAAGGTTCTATGATCTGTGTTTTTAGGTTTATGGTTCTTTTCTAAACCTTTTAAGGTTTAAGGGAGATAAACTGTCATAAATGAGGAGGAAAATCACATTCAGTCAGGGCTTGCTAAGAAAATTTGACTTGTATAAAGAATTGCATCATACCAAAGAAACTACACCATCAATTCCACGCAGATTAAATCCTCATTTTTATACAACTCCAAAGAAACACCAGCATAGTGATCTACTTACTGCTTGTCATCTAACTTGGCCAAAAACATCTGTAAATCCAGAGGTGAGGGTGTTTGGTCTCTGGCATAACTGCTTCAAACCCACATCATGTTTCAGTTCTAGAAGAATGAGAAGATACAAGGAGCAGGGTTAAGTAAAATTTAAATGCAATTTTAGTTCCGTGAGTAAGAATATCTAAAGTATACCCTTCCTGACAGACCCTCCACCTTTCTGCTGGATCCTCAGGAATTTATTCTCAGTCCTGACAGTCAAGAAGGAGTCCTTTAGAAGATAGATATAGACATAGATTTGTCACTGTCAGACAGTCACATTGTCACATCTGGGCAATTTCCAGCAAAATGGACCTTAAAAGAGTATAAAACATATGCAAAAGATCCTTCAAAACAGCAACCACTTACAATTATGTATTCTTAAAACCAAAACACCAAATATTAAATCCCAAATACTAAAACCAAAATACTTGTACCAGCACAGTTTCCAGAGGTATGGAAAAGCTTTGCTTAAACACTGTAGAAATTGTCCTGTGGTTATACATAACCAGTTCACAGTAGTTACATGGATGAGCTCAAGGGAGAACTAATAACTCTTCTGTAGGAGTAAGAGGTATTAGCTTAACCTTAGCTGGGCCTCTAGATGGTAGTGTAACACCACTGGTAATATCACGGAGGTATTGTTGAGGAATAGGAGTATATTCACTTTTCTCACTGGCCAATACCCAGCTCATGTTACAAAGGAGTCGTAAAATCATCTGTTATCAGTCTCCATAAAAGTAGCCAGCAGTACCAGTTCAGGTTTTATTGGAAAATTGTCTGATATACAGCACCTAACTTTGCATTCTTATCATCCGTGACAGCCAAATAATCACTCCCTAGAATAGATCAGGGCAAAGACACTGCACTGTCATAAAATAAGGTGGTTTTATTAATTATATTCCTGTAGAATAAAAATAAAATTGTCATTTTAGTTTGACACCTAAACAGATATTACTTTTATGTCAGCAATCTTTGAAAAAGTAGCCTTGTGGGAAAACAAATTCTGAGAGAATTTAGAAGGTATCATGCAGCCTTTCAGTACATATTTTTGTAGTACTTTAAATATCTAGAGCAGAAAAAGAAAGCAATTTTTGAGTATTTCCCAATAAACTTAATCAGTTAATAATAAATTTATGCATAAATTGCGCTGAGGAGAATTTGTGTTCTCTGTATTAAACAATGAGTGATGATGACTGAGCTGATTGCATTGAAATGGTTGATTTTGATTCATAAGATTTACTTCCCACGGACAAAATTACCGAGTAAGGAAACTACATTTTTGAAATCACTTCTATGAAACTTAAAGGGAGTGTAGTTTCCTAGTCATTAAGGATATCATCACAGTACCTCATACCACATAATACAGAAAAAACTTGTGAAATCCAGATAAATAGCGACATAGTCTGCCGGAACAAAAACATTTGTCCTGAAGACAAATAGAAAAGCAAAAGATCAGATGACCTCCACTGCTAAAAGTGTTGCTCTTGGAAACACAAACTGTTACTTCCTTGTTAAATACTCAAAACCTTCTCATCACAGCACTGCATTCCATTGTTAGGTTTTAAAGACACGTAAAATATCAGTGCAACAGAAATTGGAAGTTATGAAAAATTTATTTCAACATATTTGATGTATAGCTGACCTAGGAAAGCAGCAACATTTTCAATATCCTAAAATTAGTATATGAAGTGGTAAAAATCTATTATTTTTGGGATGAATTGCATTCTTCCAAACTTTCGTCAGTTTTCAGAATAGTACTTTATTATGATTTTCCCTCATAATCAAAAGTTTTCAAAGGAATGAAGAGCCACCATTCTTTGCTGTCCTCAGAGGATACAGTCATCCAAAAAGACTCCAACCCTAGAACTGTCACCATTTGCATATTCTTCATTTGAAAGCAACGAGCTGTTTTCAGTCTTTGCATTCCTATCTGAAGTACAACATCTGTGGTGGTAGGAAGGGGAGTAGAGGATTGAGAACTGAAACAACACTAATATGTGCTAACATCAAAGACAAAGGAACAAGATCTTTGGAAAACTTCACAGAATTCTGATGGAAGAATATTTGTGGTTAGGATTGACGTAAAGAAAATCTTATGGAAGTAATAGAATATTCGGTTATTTCGTTTATGGCAAAAATAAGAATAATTTGGAAGGCTCTGACTCTGGATGTTGATGAAAAAGGCATATCCTTTTATAAGGTGTCTGTTCCTTTCCTCTACATGTAGGGGAGTCCCTTAATTTGCCTGTTTTGCTCCTATCTCCATGGTCTTAGAAAACCTAGAAAACCTTCCCTCCAAACCAAACTGATCAGAGAAGTGAACCCGGGTTTCACACATCCCAGGGTATTGCTTCAGTTACTGAACCAATACACACACACAAACAATATTATGGTTTTGTCCTTCTTTTTATCTTTTATTTTATGGCTGCAGAGGGGGAAAAAACAAACAAAAAAATTTAGAAGATTTCCATGGCTTATCAGTGCAGTTGAAACATTTTGAAAGTTTCCAGAAAACTGTCAGCACTAGTAAAAATAATCGAGGCCTATTCATAAATACTATTAATCCAAATTTCCTCTAAGAGCATGGTATGAAGGATGGCAGCTTTTGTCCCTTCATATCTTGTTTCTGAAGTGTGGGAAATAATAACATTTCTAACACAAATAAAACAACTGCTTATGCACAGCTATGCAAAGATCACAATTTAAAACAGTATTTATGGTTTTCCTCATTATAAAAGTTGCCATAGTCACTCTATTTCCTTATAGAAATAGTTATATCCTGAAGTATTTATTCCCTTTTTTTGTAAAGAAAACTAAATGGTTCTTCTGATAGGCAATTCAGATTATTGCCCACAAGGGCCATCGAGTTCCAGATGCATTAAAGTGCAGCAGGAGTGAAATATCTGTCACCTCAGAGCTTACAACGTGTCCAGAAATGTTAGAAAATTTAATAGGCTGAGAGATATTTTGCCACTACAAGTCACTTTCACAACTCACTGTGCAACAAATTATTTAATTATTGCCCATCTATTCTTGGGTATCAAAAGCATTAATTAAAATGCAATTTTATGCACCGTTTTGATATTTTCAATGCTTTCTGCCCATCCCATAAGTAGGAATGTATGGTTAAGAGATCCCTCTTCAGGGTGAACTTCAGCAAGCAGAGGAACTAGTTTGAGAAGCTCGTGAAATAGCCCTGAAAAATGGCACACAATGATTACTTAAGCATTAAGGTGGTGTCTCTGTGTGTGTCTGGAGATATTAAGGAGGATATTGAACTAGTAAAACTGTTATTTGAGTCAACCACCATTTGATTTTCCTCATGCTTCTGCCTGCAGCTTCCCTTTTCTTCATCCAATTTTAATTTAACTTTTATGACTTGGGTACGAATATTTATTTGAAATTGAAATCCTATCCTCTATTAAGAGGATGCCGCCTCCTCCCAAGCCGACATCCTTAGCCGCTCGGAAATGTGCTATGGAAAAAAACAACCCCGAAAGATCTTCTCTGTGCACCTACAATAAAATGTACAAACCACTCTATAACCTCATGCATTAACTTTATTTCCTACCTGTCTAGCTGCACTGCGACCTGATATACTTTACATTAGCTATTATTTCTGCAAATTCTCATTTTCTCTGTCAAATGATGCATGAAAGCTGGAATCACTGCAGCTTAATGGAATAAGCCTCTTATCAGCACTATATATCAAAGGCATCCCTCTCTCAACACCTAAGGACAGAGGGATCACAAGTTCTAAAACAATTTCCCTTGAATTCACAGTAGGTCCCTGGGTGTGAAGTTCTGCTGCAGCTGTTTATTCTTCCCTTGCTGTGGGGACAGTGGTCAGTGTTATGCTCTTTGCAGGCTGGAGGTCAGCGTGAGGTTAGGGTTTAGAAATCATGTCAAGAGGGACTCCTTTACCTCCAAGAAGCACTCCACTTGCCTCTATTATAGAAGTTTGGAAAAGAAGAAAAAAATCACGTATATTGGAAATAATTAATTAAAAAACATCAACATTAATCCGAATATAATAATGAATAACTTACATAACAGCGAAGCAGAGATTGACAGTGGTTTTATAAATCTGAGGCTGCGGTCACAGAGGCATTTCAGATGGAAAGTCAATGGGCATCAGGCCTGAAGGGGCAGCAGGGGGAGACAGCACCAAGGGAAACAGAGAAGAGCAGGAAGCCAGAGAAAGCAGCTTGTTGCAGTCAGGGATGTTCCTAACTCTTCCTCCTCTGGCGTGCCTTTCTGTCATCTAACATGCTGCCTTCTATCTTACTGGCATTATCACTACTGTTCTTTTCCCCCCAAATAATCTCTGGGTTATCTGAGTATGGGAAAGATCTACTTTTCTCACAACTGTGGTCCTAAAATAAGATACTTGGTGTGGAGCACCCCTGGCTAGAATTAGGAAGAGGAATGTCAGAATACATCTTCCATAGTGACCGTGTTCTGTGGTCACTCAGCATGGCACAGTCACTCTAAATAAAGTATGATATGACTTCATTTTTATTCCTCAGTGTAAAAACATTCGTGTCTACCCAAGACAATAATTAATATTACCTGTAAGCAATATTATTTGTCATGATTACATTCATAACTCTGAACCACCACTAATGGAATTGCTAAAGTCAACAGTTTGGGATTTTCTTTACCCCTTCCTCCCTGTTCATATAGCCCTGATTTCTTCAGATGCTGACATTTTATAAATGTCATAGTTTATGAGGAAATAATAAAACCCCAGATAACACCACACAACATTGTGACCTTTAGCTGAGGGATTGCTCTATGTTCTTCAGCAAGCTCAGTAAAGAAATTTGGAGGTGAAAATTCAGGTTCTAGGATGTAACTGAAGACTTCAAAGGTCACAGATTTTCTGTCTGAGAGTCAGACCCACCAATATTCTTTTTAACCTGATGCTTGTGATTTGATTTTGCAAATGACTTACCTCAGCAACAAATTATAAACTGCTTTAACCAAAAATTTGGGAATTTTCATTTTTCTTCAGAACTGAATGTTTTTAGGACCAGTCTAAACAACCTTAAAGTCATTCTCAGTATTAACATTTTTGTTTAGGAAATAGATTTTGCAAATATGATTCCACGCCTGTATTTCTGGTAGGTTCTCTTAACAAGTATATATTGGCATTTAATGAGCCATTCCCAAAATATAGGGAGAGAAAAATATATCTTGCTGATATTCAGAAAAGATTATCAACCTGCTTTGGGGACACTTGAGTGCTAGCATGGCTTTGATAGGTGTTTTTACATTTAAGGGTGTTACCATAGCTTACATAGATGCTGTGAAAGACAAGGAATGTATCTATATCTATATCTATATCTATATCCCGTGGCCTGTGCATGTGTACACTGACAGAATTACACAGATATTTTTTTCCTGGACTTCAAGGTTTGAGGAGAATTTGCCAGTTCAGTTTCTACTGCCTAGGAAGTGGAACTGGACACATAACGGCAAGGCAGGGACAGCCATGAAACCACATCTCATGGCTCAACCAGTTCAGCTGAAGCTGCATGAAATGTGCAGCTACAATAATCATCAGCAGCAGAACAAGAAACCAAATTAATACTTAGACAACAAATTAATGTGTAGAAAAACAAGAAAAAAACCCTACCATATTTAAGCATGTAAGTACTTGAAGAAATGTATTTATCAAGTAGGTCAATGAAGTGCAGACTTCTAAGCACAGGGATAACACCAGCAAGGCAAAAATAGTCCCTGTTTTCCTGTGAGCTGCACTTGAAACACAATAGCTGAAATTAAAAAAATCCCCACAGTTGACAAGTGGTGAAAATAGATTATTTGATCGAGTCTGAGGTAAGCATTTTGTTGCAAAGTTTGCCATCTGTTCAATTACTGTCATGTGAGAAGCATACAGGCTTCCTGCTAGAACGGTATGAGGGTACTGTTAAAATATTAATAATTTTGTAACAAAAAAGGAAGCATTTGAGTAGTTTAAAAGTCATACTACAATAAGCCATAAATGTTATTGTTATTTTTGATATGAGCACTGTGGATCTCTGAACTCTCAAAAGCAGTGCTGCATTTAGGTGAGAAGTGGGAAGTCACACCTAAAATAAATTAAATTTTCATGTTTATTAAAAGTATTTCTAGCAAGTGTAGAAACATCTCAGTAGGAGGTTACTTGGTAACTCCATGTCGACCTTTTAGAGTTTTGGTGAGTGTTCTAAGTATTGTAAAAAGAAGAGTTGTTTCTCTGTACCTGTACCACCCTTTTGTAGCAACATTTATTCCAAAAAAGCATCCAACTTGTCAGCTTCTGGAGTTACTCACAGTAATCTCCTAATGCCTGAACGGTAGGAAGAAATTCCTGTGGAGTTTATAACTATGCTAAAAAGTCTAAGTCCTTCTCCACTCACATTTTATCTTTTTTTTTTTGCAGCTCACACTTTCAAATTTATTAAGTCTAGTTGCATTTATTTGTCAAAAGTCCCAGTTGGTGTTTAGAGGGTTCCTGCATGTCACTGCTAATTGAACCCTGGGGAAATGATATATCACTACATCTCAGTCCTCAACTACCTACATATATAATGTATTTTAGAATAAAAGATTCATCAGGAACAGNTCTGTGCAGCAGCAGGTTAAAGACTGTTCTGCAGTGACTGAGCCATCTAATGAGCTCGTCTGGTAAAGATTTCATGCCATAGGAATCACCTTCTTCACAAATCCTTAGAGATTGAATTTTGCTCTGGACGGATTTTTTTCTAAAAAGAGAAAATTATGAATTTCTATACAAAACCATTCATCCTTAAAAGACATTAGCTTTTGAAGGTGCAGGGACCAGGAGAGTGAAATTCTTTTTTCAAGATTCACTAGTAAAAGAACTCATTCAAGGTATTTCATTATTGCTTTGGCGAGAACAAGGAGGGAAACGTTCCCTGTTCTCATTCCTGAGGAAAACCTTGCCTTGCAAAGACTTGCTGCAACAGCAAAGCAACGCTCTGAAGCAGGAGCAGGGAGGTCTGAGTTTTGCCATGAGCCTTTGAGAGGTCTTAAAGTGGGGAGATGGAGGCCTGATAACCCAGTTCTTATCAGGCCTTCTGATTCCCTTGCAGGAGGCNAGTCCCAGTTGGTGTTTAGAGGGTTCCTGCATGTCACTGCTAATTGAACCCTGGGGAAATGATATATCACTACATCTCAGTCCTCAACTACCTACATATATAATGTATTTTAGAATAAAAGATTCATCAGGAACAGCTAAAACTCGGAGCAGATGAAACCATAGATTTTCCTGTTAATAATGACAACTCTTGCACTCTCATAGAATAAGTTTAGGGAAAAAGTCCATTTTATATCCAGATGTAACTATCTGTTCCTCAATCCTGAAAAAGAAACTTGCTATTCCAGTTACCTACTTTTAGATGTAAAATCTAGTCAAAGATACGATTGTACAACAAACATTACTACTGCACTACTTTTAAACCTAACATGCAATGATTAGGAAAGACAGCATGAGGTTTATCCCTACAGATTTTTCAGTGTGACTCATTTGTAATAANCCTGTTCTCATTCCTGAGGAAAACCTTGCCTTGCAAAGACTTGCTGCAACAGCAAAGCAACGCTCTGAAGCAGGAGCAGGGAGGTCTGAGTTTTGCCATGAGCCTTTGAGAGGTCTTAAGGTGGGGAGATGGAGGCCTGATAACCCAGTTCTTATCAGGCCTTCTGATTCCCTTGCAGGAGGCTGTGGAGGTAGGTGGAAATCTGATAATCCTCTCACTGATCCATTAAATCCTTTCCTGGGTCACTGATCATCTTTGATCAACTTCCCAAAGTTACTGTTGTTTGTAAGAGTTACTGGGCCTGATTCCCCAGCGCATTAGAGTTTTAATTTTTATTGTGAAAAAGGTGGGAGCTAGTGGTGGGAATATCCCCTGGAAGTAACTTCAGAAATATTCCTGGCTGCAACAACTTCTAGCTGTGGCTGTAAGAAACACAACCATGGGAAAAAGGGATGCAGTTTGGCCTCCTTCCTCAAGAAATCCTGGGGAAGAAGGGTCCTCTATGGCCTGCTACAGGACTAGAAAACTGGCTTCAGTCAACTTGACTGTGATGCCTGGGTCATGTTTACCAAGGCTGTGGAAAAGATTCACTAAATAAACCTTTTCACATTCTTGACAGGTCCCATCACAAGTCTTATGCATGAAAGCCCCTCAGAGCTGATGCTGCCTTTCCCTTCCAAATCTCCATTGTCTTTGCACCAAGCTAGAGATTTAAATCAGCTCTTCCAAAGTCATGTGTAGCTGTAATTAAGTTAATTCTCTCGGGAGTTACTAATTTCTACACAACATACATAAATATTTAGAAAGAAAGAGTAACCCCCAAAAGGGAAATATGTGCTGCTGTCCTGTCCAGCTTCCAGATGGGAGAGAATGTTTTTAATGGAGTTATTTTTATAGTTTATTTTTGCTACAGTAAACAAATAAACAGACCCAAACTGTTCAGATTGGCTTCCGTTTGGTAACCAGCTACCAGCTGAAATGTAAAACTGAAGAAAGCTAAAAAACAGCCACCAAAACTATCTACACAAGCTAAAGTTGAATTTTGTAATACTGTACCCTTTTCAAACCGCTTCTTCCTTATAAAAATAAGTAAC
>WEKX01019049.1:8190-21054 GCA_013390025.1 Pitta sordida
CCGATAGCCCCCGGAATCCCCCCCTGGTAGCCCCCAGAATCCCCCCCTGGACTCCACAAAATCCACCTGGGATCCCCCAAATTTCCTCCCCAGGACCTCTCAAGTCCCCCTGAGGACCCTTCCCCAAATCCCCCCTCAAATCCCACCTCTGGGTAGACCCAGCTGTGCCTCTCCAGGTTTTCCCGCAGGATCCGGTTCTGGAGCTGCTCCTGGAGCACCTGGAGCCTCTCAGACCTCAGGACTTCTCCCAGATCTGGGGTGGGGCCTTTGGAGGTCTCCACGGGTCAGGCCAGATCTTGGGGGGTCCCAGGTGGGATCCTGGGGGGATTTGGGAGGTCCTGGGTGGGATTTCGGGGCTCCCATATGGGTTTGGGAGGTTTCAGGTTAATTTTGGGATCTCCCACGTTGAGTTTGGATGGTCCAGGGTGAGATTTCAGGGGTCCTGTGGGGGGGGGAGGGGACGTTGGGGACATTCTGCAGGGTCCTGAGTGGGATTTAGAGGGTACTGCATGGGATTTGGGAGTTCTCAGGTGGGGTTTGAGGGGTCCCAGGTGGGATTTTAGGGGATCCCAGGTGGGATCTGGGGCATCTTGGGTGGGATTTCAGGGGTCCTGAGGGTGTATAGGGACATTTTGTGGGGTCCTGGAGGGGATCTGGGTGGTCTGGGTTGGAATTTGGGGGGCCCCAGTTGGATTTTAGGGGGTCTCAGGTGGAACTTGGGGCCATCCCAGGGGTCTCACCTGAGGCTGTGGCACCATCTGGGCGATTTCAGGGGGTCCCCTCCTCACCTGGGCCCAGGTGAGCTCCTGTTCCAACCTCCGGAGCACCTGGAAAAACCCAGGAAAAGGCTCATTTTGGGGGAGAATTTTGAGGAATTTGAGGGGGGTTTGAAGGGGACACACACACACACTCACGGAAGGGTCCAAGTTTTGGGGGTCCCTCTGGATCTCTCCCAAAATTCTCCAGAGGGTTTCCCAACACAGCCAAGTCCCGCGGGAATGGGAGAGGGAAGCCTCGGCCTGAGAGTGGGAAAAATTCTAAAACTCCCAAAATTCCACCAGGGATACCCAAAAAACACCTCGTGGAGCCCTCAGATCAACCCAAAATCCCTCCTGGGACCCCTCAAATCCCTCCTGGGACCGCCCAAACTCCAACCAGGACCCCCCAAAATCCACCCGGGACCCCCAAAAATGCCCAGAAATTCCACCCTAGGACCCCAAATCCCCACCCAGGACCCCCCAAATCGCACCTAGGACCCCCAAAATCCACCTGGGAATTCCCAAATCTACCTGGGACCCCCCAAATCCTCCTCCAACCCCCCTAAATCCCCTTTTAACCGCCCCCCCTCAAAAAACCCCAAAGCCTCCTCCTCAGATTTAGTTTTCAGGGGGAGGATCCTCACCTTCTGCAGCTCCTTTTGGAGGAGGGGGCTCAGCCCATCACCCCCCAAGAGATTCCCCAAATCCTCGAGCAGCCGGGACAGACCAGGGTAGGCTTCCAAAATTGGGGGAGAGGGCCCAAAATTTGGGGGTCCCGGGGGGTCTTCATCTGGTAAAAGGAGGGGGAAGGGTTAAAATGAGCCCCCTCCCCAAATTTGGGGGGTGGGGCTTGAGGAATTTGGAGAGAGGGCTCACCTGGAAGGGTGGGGAGACTCGGGAGAGACATTTTTTTGGAGGGGGGATCCTGAGAGGAGGGTAAAGCGGGGTTGAGGTGTGGTAGAGAGCCCCCAAAACTCCCCCAAGTCCATCTCAGGGCCCCCCAAATTGGTCAAGGAACCCCAAATCCTGCTCAGGGGCCACCAAAATTCTCTCAGGGACTCCCAAAACCACCTCAGAGACCCCCCCAAACCCCCTTAGCCCCATTTAATCCCACGTTAACCCTTTCCAGGCCCCCATTAACCTGTTTAAATCCTCCAGACCCCTTTTAATCCCAGTTTAAACCCCCAGACCCCCATTTAATCCCCGGTTAATCCTCCCAGACCCCCTTTAATCTTAGTTTAAATCCCCCAGATACCCTTTAATCCCGTTTTAAACCCCCCAGACACCTTTTAACCCAAATTTAATCCCAAGCCCCTCCATACCCCAAACTCCCTTTAAAACCCTCCAAAGCCCCTCATAAACACCTCCCCCCCAATTTCCTCCTCCCCTCACACTTAAAAAACGCCCAAAACATTTACCCGCCCCCAAACCCCTTTTAATTCCTTCCATAACCCTTCCCGAACCCTTTCCAACTTTTGCTGACCCCATTTTCACCCGATTGTACCCCAAAATTCGCCTTCCCCCACCCCCTCCTCTCGGGAACAGGGTTCCCTCACGGTTTTCCCGCCGCTCCGACCTGACCACGCCCACCGAGCTCTCGGCTAATGGGAGCACGGGACGGGAAAAGGCTGCGGCCAATGGGAAGCGCGGAAGGAGGGGCGGGAAGAGCTGGACAAATGGGAGCACGGGACGCGCGGGAAGCAGCCAATAGAAAAGGAGGGGGCGGGGATAGGGTGGAGACGGCAAAAGGGGTCTTAAAGGGGGAACGGGACTCTTAAAGGGGCAATGGCCGTGGAGGTGCCTCCCGCTATAAACCGGTGATTCCCAGTGCCTCCCGGCCCATCCCAGTATAACCCAGTACCCTACCAATCCCCTCTCAGTCCAGTCTAATTCCATCCCAGTTTGTCCCAGCGCTTCCCAGTCCCCTCCCAGCATAGACCAATCAACTCCCAGTTGTCCCCCCAGTTACGCCCAGTGACATCTCAGTCCCTTCTAGTCACTTCTCAGTGGAGACCAGTCATGTCCCAGTCCCCTCCCAATTCCCTCCCAGGCCCCTCCCAGTCCCCTCGCAGGCTCTCCCAGTAAGGCGTCCATGGTCTCCCAGTACAGCCGCAGTTTCTCCTCCCGTTGGCGGCATTCGGGGGCCGGAGCTTGAGCCGCCCGTGCTGGGGAAGGGCTTACTGGTTAAACTGGGAGGGACTGTGAGAGACTGGGCGGCACTGAGAGCGACGGGGGGCGCAGGGGGGGACTAGGAGGGACTGGGAGGGACTGGGAGAGAATTCACAGAATCACAGAACCTGTAAGGTCGGAAAAGACCACCGAGATCATCGAGTCCAACCTATCACCTGTTCCCTAACCTGTTGCCATCCTGCTGCCAACACTCATCCTACCAATAACACACTACCCTGATATCCAGATCATGCTGCTCAGTGCAGCATCCAACCTTTTCTTAAACACCTCTAGGGACGGTGACTCCACCACCTCCTTGGGCAGCCCATTTCACTGAGAGATCACCCTCTCTGTAGAAAGGCTCCNCAAGAGATAACTCAGGACCTCGTCCCGTTTTTCCAACAGGCGACGTTCCAGCTCCGGGAGGAGGAGGGGGAGGAGGAGAGGGTCCTGGGGGGTGATTTGGGGCATCATGGATGGGATTTGAGGGGATCTGGGGGATCCTGGGTGGATTTTAGGGGATCCCATGTAGGATTTGATGGGTCCTGGGTGTGTTTTGGGGGGTGCAGGGTGGGATTCGGGGACATCTGGGGGGATTTAGGGGGTTCTCTGGGGATTTTGGAGGGTTCTGGAGGGATTTGGGGAGGGTGCTGGGTGGGATTTTGGGAGGCACTGGGGNGGGAAAAATTCTAAAACTCCCAAAATTCCACCAGGGATACCCAAAAAACACCTCGTGGAGCCCTCAGATCAACCCAAAATCCCTCCTGGGACCCCTCAAATCCCTCCTGGGACCGCCCAAACTCCAACCAGGACCCCCCAAAATCCACCCGGGACCCCCAAAAATGCCCAGAAATTCCACCCTAGGACCCCAAATCCCCACCCAGGACCCCCCAAATCGCACCTAGGACCCCCAAAATCCACCTGGGAATTCCCAAATCTACCTGGGACCCCCCAAATCCTCCTCCAACCCCCCTAAATCCCCTTTTAACCGCCCCCCCCCAAAAAACCCCAAAGCCTCCTCCTCAGATTTAGTTTTCAGGGGGAGGATCCTCACCTTCTGCAGCTCCTTTTGGAGGAGGGGGCTCAGCCCATCACCCCCCAAGAGATTCCCCAAATCCTCGAGCAGCCGGGACAGACCAGGGTAGGCTTCCAAAATTGGGGGAGAGGGCCCAAAATTTGGGGGTCCCGGGGGGTCTTCATCTGGTAAAAGGAGGGGGAAGGGTTAAAATGAGCCCCCTCCCCAAATTTGGGGGGTGGGGCTTGAGGAATTTGGAGAGAGGGCTCACCTGGAAGGGTGGGGAGACTCGGGAGAGACATTTTTTTGGAGGGGGGATCCTGAGAGGAGGGTAAAGCGGGGTTGAGGTGTGGTAGAGAGCCCCCAAAACTCCCCCAAGTCCATCTCAGGGCCCCCCAAATTGGTCAAGGAACCCCAAATCCTGCTCAGGGGCCACCAAAATTCTCTCAGGGACTCCCAAAACCACCTCAGAGACCCCCCCAAACCCCCTTAGCCCCATTTAATCCCACGTTAACCCTTTCCAGGCCCCCATTAACCTGTTTAAATCCTCCAGACCCCTTTTAATCCCAGTTTAAACCCCCAGACCCCCATTTAATCCCCGGTTAATCCTCCCAGACCCCCTTTAATCTTAGTTTAAATCCCCCAGATACCCTTTAATCCCGTTTTAAACCCCCCAGACACCTTTTAACCCAAATTTAATCCCAAGCCCCTCCATACCCCAAACTCCCTTTAAAACCCTCCAAAGCCCCTCATAAACACCTCCCCCCCAATTTCCTCCTCCCCTCACACTTAAAAAACGCCCAAAACATTTACCCGCCCCCAAACCCCTTTTAATTCCTTCCATAACCCTTCCCGAACCCTTTCCAACTTTTGCTGACCCCATTTTCACCCGATTGTACCCCAAAATTCGCCTTCCCCCACCCCCTCCTCTCGGGAACAGGGTTCCCTCACGGTTTTCCCGCCGCTCCGACCTGACCACGCCCACCGAGCTCTCGGCTAATGGGAGCACGGGACGGGAAAAGGCTGCGGCCAATGGGAAGCGCGGAAGGAGGGGCGGGAAGAGCTGGACAAATGGGAGCACGGGACGCGCGGGAAGCAGCCAATAGAAAAGGAGGGGGCGGGGATAGGGTGGAGACGGCAAAAGGGGTCTTAAAGGGGGAACGGGACTCTTAAAGGGGCAATGGCCGTGGAGGTGCCTCCCGCTATAAACCGGTGATTCCCAGTGCCTCCCGGCCCATCCCAGTATAACCCAGTACCCTACCAATCCCCTCTCAGTCCAGTCTAATTCCATCCCAGTTTGTCCCAGCGCTTCCCAGTCCCCTCCCAGCATAGACCAATCAACTCCCAGTTGTCCCCCCAGTTACGCCCAGTGACATCTCAGTCCCTTCTAGTCACTTCTCAGTGGAGACCAGTCATGTCCCAGTCCCCTCCCAATTCCCTCCCAGGCCCCTCCCAGTCCCCTCGCAGGCTCTCCCAGTAAGGCGTCCATGGTCTCCCAGTACAGCCGCAGTTTCTCCTCCCGTTGGCGGCATTCGGGGGCCGGAGCTTGAGCCGCCCGTGCTGGGGAAGGGCTTACTGGTTAAACTGGGAGGGACTGTGAGAGACTGGGCGGCACTGAGAGCGACGGGGGGCGCAGGGGGGGACTAGGAGGGACTGGGAGGGACTGGGAGAGAATTCATAGAATCACAGAACCTGTAAGGTCGGAAAAGACCACCGAGATCATCGAGTCCAACCTATCACCTGTTCCCTAACCTGTTGCCATCCTGCTGCCAACACTCATCCTACCAATAACACACTACCCTGATATCCAGATCATGCTGCTCAGTGCAGCATCCAACCTTTTCTTAAACACCTCTAGGGACGGTGACTCCACCACCTCCTTGGGCAGCCCATTTCACTGAGAGATCACCCTCTCTGTAGAAAGGCTCCTCCTAATGTCCAGTCTAAATCTCCCCTGATGCAGTTTAAGACTGTGTCCTCTTGTTCTATCACTTGTAGCCAGAGAGAAGAGACCCACCGCCAGCTGGCTACACTTCCCTTTCAGTTGTAGAGAGCGATAAGGTCTCCCCTCAGCCTCCTCTTCTCCAGACAGAACAATCCCAGCTCTCTCAGTCGCTCCTCACAGGGTTTCTGTTTCAGCCCCTTCACCATCCTTGTCGCCCTTCTCTGGACACGCTCAAGGATCTCAACATCCCTCNCTTCACCAGGAGTTTGTTATGGGGGACAATGTCAAAGGCTTTACTAAAATCCAGGTACACCACATCAACAGCTCTTCCCTCATCAACCAGGCGGGTCACCTGATCATAGAAGGAAATTAGATTGGTCAGGCAGGACCTTCCTTTCCTGAAGCCATGCTGATTAGGTCTGATCTCCTTACCCTCCTGGAGGTGCAACATGATTTTCATCAAGATGATTTGCTCCATAACTTTGCTTGGCACCGAGGTCACTGCCTCGGTGGGATGGACTGTGTGGGAACGGGGAAGGACTGGGAGTGAACTGGGAGGGGATTGGGAGGGGACTGGGAGGAAACTGGGATGGGCTGTGAGAGATTGGGAGGGGATTGGTGGGAAGTGGGATGAACTGGGAGCGACTGGGAGCACAGGGCGGGTGGCTTTAGGACCCCGCGTTTCCCCCCGCGCCGGGCGAGTCCATTCCCGTTGTGGGGCGGGCCGGCGGTTGTTCCCTCGCCGTTTTGTTGCAGCAGGCAGGGGGGGACGGGTTCCGATACCTGTGGGCGACATCGAGGCTCGGGGCGGGGATCACGCTGGATGCCGGGTGGATCCCGGTGTGTCCCAATGGCACCAAGTCCATGAAATTCTGACACCAATTCCATAAAAACGAGGCATCAAATCCAAGTTCATTCCAGTGCTCCCAGTATCGCTCCCAGTTCACTCCCAATATCACTCCCTGGCTCTCTTCAGTGCTCCCAGTTCCCTCCCTGCGCTCCCAGATCATTTCCAATGCTCCCAGTTTCCCCATTTCCCTCCCATCTCCCTCCCAGTATAATTGCCTGGCTCCCCTCAGTGCTTCTAGATCCCTCCAAGTGCTCCCAGTTCCCTCTCAATACTCCCAGTTCACTCTTAGTGCTACCAGTTCCCTCCCAGTCTCACTACCTGGCTCCCCTCAGTACTCCCAGTTCTCTCCCAGTACTCCCAGTTCACTCCCAGTGCTCCCAGGTCCCTCTCAGTGCACCCAGTTCAGACCCAGCATCACTCCCTGGCTCCCTCCATTGCTCCCAGTTCCAGTTGTTTTGAATCTGATGATTGATCCGGGTCCATCGGTTGATCCAGACCCATTGGTTGATCTGGATGCATCAGTTGATCCGGATCCTTTGGTTGATCTGGATCCAATGGTTGATCGAGATCTGCCAGTTGATCAGGATCCATTGGTTTATCTGGATCCACTGGTTGATCCAGTTCCAATGGCTGATCTAGATCCATTGGTTTATCTGGATCCGTTGGTCATCTGAAGTCATTGGACTTTTCTCCAAGTCTTTGGAATCTTCTTGTCATAGGTTGGCATTGTAATGTGCATGGTGAATGTGTTTTGTATTCCATATTGCTGTGTTCAAGCGGTGCCGTCTGTAGCACACACCCCCCCACTTCAGTGACAATGGTAGATCCTGGAACACGGAATGATGCATTGCAGCAGCAGCACGGCAGTTCCAAAAAGTGGCAGTGGCAGCCGTCCCTGTGGCTCGAAGGCGCAGCGTGGTGGCAAATTGGAGCTACTTTTCGCTTTCCAGCTTTCCCTGGGGAATCGGAGGAACTGGACTCTTTTCCATAGGCATATTTCAATTGGGAAAATCTCAACCATCAGCCTGGGAGGTTTCATATCCAGCTAGGAACCTGGTTTCGGTCCCTTCCCCCCGCTCTGGTCTGGGGGAGGAAAATTGAGTGGACATTAACAAAGCAGGATTATTTTAGTTTTTGGGACTGCGCCTCCCACCCTCTCCTGGTGTTGGCAGGGGGAAAACCTCCCATGGCTCCCGACACACACGGGCATTCCCTGAGGGCTTCCTCCCACCCTGGGAAAGGCTGAGAGGTCTGTTTACTGGGCTGGTCCCAGTGGAGGCTCGGGAAGTGCAGCTGTCACACTCCTCCTCCTTTGTGCCCACAGAGTTGGGTGGGTCCCATGGCCAGGGCCCTGTGGAGCCAAGGGGCTGTGCTCGCCCTTGCCCAGGCCCTGACTCTGACCCCAGCCCCTGCCCCTGCCCACTCCCCACTGCCAAACAAGGCAGCTGCCCACACGTCCTGCCAGAGTGTGGCCATGTCAAGGAGCACCCAGGCAACTGACATGACCCAATGTTTTCTCGGTGCAGCTCAGCTCGTTCACCATCTTTGATCACATTTGAGTTGAGTTTAAAGATGGCTTCCTGACCAGGAAGGCATTCCCTTAGGTCTCCTGAGGCGGCATAGGGCGGTGGCTAGTCCCAGGAACACCCTCTAGAGCTCATCGGTGGAGTGAGCATGGCTATGGGCTGGGCCTAATTGAATATTCATGGATCCACTATCTTCACGGATTCCGGAGCTCACGGGACCTGTGTAGTCCCGCCCCCCCCGTGAGTTCTGCAGATTGACTGCATAGCAGCTTTTGCACACTTCCATTTTCCACCATCATATGTCTTAACTTACTTCTAGGGTAGATATTCTGATTTTACAATTGAAAATGTGAAGGAACATGAGATAGAACATGAGGATCACACTCAGCTTTCTGTGTTTTACAGCTGAGCCAGGAGAGCTGCAGTGTCCCTCAATTTTCTATCTGCCCTGCACTTTCATTTGTACTGTCTTGACAACTGACAGTGTGATGAGAAAGGGCACGAACCATTAGCAAGTTTGCAGATGATACCAAGCTGGGGGCAAATGTTGAACTGCCGGAGGGTAGAAGGGCCCTTCAGAGGGACCTTGACAGGCTGGAGAAATGGAGAGATTCTAATAGTATGAGATTTAACAAGTCCGAGTGCTGGGCTCTTCACTTTAGACATAACAACCCCATGCATCACTATCGGCTGGGGGATGAGCGGCTGGAGAGCAGAGAAATGGAGAGGGATTTGAGAGTATTGGTGGACACAAAACTTAATATGAACCAACTCAGGATACTCTGTGACTCTGTTTCTGTGATTCTGTGAGCTTTCCTAAGGTCCAACTGCCACCAATGAGGTTGCCCTTCCAAAAGAGGGTAACTTGCACAAAATGTTTCTTACAAAGAAGAAATTATAAAACCATAATAATAATTAGTGGCAGAAAGCAAGATGAGGCCAACTGCTGAAGGACAATTGAGCTTTTATCCCCCTCAAGCTCAAAGCGCCATGTGAATACTGTAGATGTTTCTGAATGATCTGAGTAAAGGGAAGGACAATGCAGAGAGCACTGGCAATGCTGATGTGCAGACAGGCTGCTGGGAAGGTGACTTCAGCCATGGGCACTTCAGTCAGGACAGGGGGCAAGAGGTAAAAGCTGAGGGAGATGAAATGTCCAGGCCAAGGGACAGATTGCTGACAATACCAAGAGGGTAGGAGAGCAAGAGTTCTCCTCGAGTTTCTTTCAGAACCAAGAACTGGCATGAGGGAACACATATGCTGAGTAGAACTGGAGGCTCCTGCAGTAACTACAGACTGGAGCACCTTTTGATCATTCCATCTAATAAGGACCACTTAAACGGCTGGTGGGTCTGAGGCTGAGCATGAGCTGGGGTAACAACTTCACCCAAAGCCCAGATAACTGTTACTATCATGAAGAGAGTTGGTGGGTTCAAAATATTACTGATAATCAGGATTAAAACTCCCTACTGGACATACCCAGACCGCCCCCCCCGTCCATGTTGTCCGGTCTCCCTTACCACAGTGGTTCCTCAGACTGGTCAACCTCATGTTTTTTCCATTCCTCCTTCCATTCCCTTTTATGCCTCTGCCTCCTCCACTCATACCTGGAGCAGCAGGGCTTCCCATCTTCTCGGCAGGAGTTGTAACTTTCAGGGTCATGGTCACGTTGTCGGCGTGTAAACGCCTTCCAGCTCTGAGCCTTCACTTGTGGTACTGTGCTAGGCACTTGGGGTACCCAGGATCTGCAAAGGACTTGCACTATATTTGCATTACGGGGTTTGGGTTCATTGGTATGTCCACACCTTTTCTCAGGATTTATTCTTTCACAAATATAGTCCACCATTCAGGGGACTCTTTCACGATTTTTCCCGTTGCTACCCCCACCCGTAAGGCCTGAATGGTCAATTTTCTTTCCCTTATATAGCACTGGTTACAGTATTCCTTTGGGGGAAAACCGCGGACACAGTGCACCCACCAACTTTCCTCACAAATAGTACATTTAAAACATACAAACAGGTAACAAACACAGTCGTGGTTATTACAAAATATTGTACTATTCATTCAGTCCTTCTTCTTCCGCAACACCAGTTTCAAATCTCTCGATGTTTCAGCTACTTCCCAACGGTCAGGCGTGACAGGTCCTTTCACTCTGGTGCTATGAGTCCACCCCCACTCAGAAGTCTGGACAGCAGTCTCAGTGGTGAACAAAACAAGAAACGGCCCCTCCCAACAAGGGGTGAGAGAAGATTCTTTCCAAGTCTTTATTAACACTCTATCTCCCGGTTTTATTGAGTGCATAGAAACCTGTAGTGGAGGCCTTTGTACTACCATCCCTCTTTTGCACAATTCCTCCCTTCTGTTCATGAGGCTTATTAAGTCTGGCTGCAGATTATCTTTTTCCAATACGGGGTGATCAGTGGGAAGTTCCATATCATAGGGCATACCATACAGCATTTCAAACGGGGATATCTCAGTATCAGTTTGGGGTTGAACCTGAATATTCAAAAGTGACAGGGGGAAACACTTAACTCAGGACATTTTTGTTTCCAACATCAGTTTAGTGAGTTATTTTTTTCCCAAGGGAGTTAATGTTTCTTTAACTACTTTAGACACAAAATGGGGGCCTCTATCAGAATCAATAACTTCTATGTTTCCATATCTAGGGATGATATTTTCCAGGAGTATCTTTACCACCCTGTTTGCCGTGGCTGGAGCGGTGGGAAAGGCTTTTACAAAATGAGTGAGATGGTCTACCAAAACTAGGAGATATTTATACTGTCCTACTTTTGGTAGCTCTGTAAAATCGATTTGGATCTTTGCAAAGGGCCTATAAGCCAAATCTCGGCCCCCATGAATTCTTTCTCTCAATTGTTGCTTATTAATTTTTCACATGTTAAACAGCCTTTTACTATTCCCTTTGCAACATTATAAACCCCTATGCACATGTATTTAATAGCAAATTGGTCTACCAACGCTTGCACTCTCCAGTGAGTTTTAGCATTAAAATACTTCGTAACTCTCTAAGCCACCGCCTTTGGGAGAACCTCCCTTCCATCAGGTAATTCCCACTTCCCACGTCTTTCACTAATCCCCATTTGTTTCAGTTTTTCTTTTTCTTGGCTGGTGAATGTGAATCCTGGTTTGACAGGCCCCTCCTCTTCGTTTGCACCCAGCTCTGTTACTGTCAAGGTCAGTAGTGCAGCCCTTTTGCTTCATGGTCAGCCAAATTATTTCCTCTGATCTGTAATGAAGTTCTTTGTTGGTGTATTAACCCTTTCCCTTGTGAATTGATGAGCCCTCTTTTTTCTCAAATTTTTCGATGGTGTGGACTACCCCAAAGGTGTACTTAGAGTATTACCTCCAGGGTAGCCCCACTGATGATTGCCTAACCCGATTTCCTTTTTCCCTCCACCACCCGAGATGATCTATCTACAAACAGCATTTCTGGGTGCTTGGAGGGAAAGAATTCCATTTACCCTGTCTGGGTCCAGCTTCTTGTTAAGCAAAGTGTGGGGGTTTGCAACCACGGGAAATCTGGCTGCAGTTCTTTTGCTGATTTTTCTTAAGTCATGCACTAATCTGTAACTCCCATCAGCCTTTTTAACAGGTAGGATTGGGGTGTTAAAGGGTGACATGCAAGGTTCTAACAGTCCTTTGCTAAGGAGTCTTTCAGGCTTTATACCCCTCCTTCCTTTCTGCAGCAGAGGATATTGTTTAACCCTAACAGGGATCTCTGGGTTTCTAATGGTAACCTCAAAGGGGGTAATATCTAATTTACCCACTGTCTCTGGGGTATACCATACTTCTGGGTTAATCTTTTCTTCATCTGCAACTGTAAAGGGGCATAATTTAACTCTGAGTCCTTTTCCTTCCACTTTCAAATTAATTTCTAATTCTATGATCCAATCTCATCCAAGCAAATTGTAATCTGCTTCGGGTACCAACAGGAATGTCCCAATCCCATATTTACCTTTTGATTCGACAATCACATTGTGGAGCACCAGGACCTTAAAGGGTTCCCCCTTTGCCCCTACCACATTAATTTTTTTTTCTGATGAGATCTCACAGCCTGGAGGCAGAGCCTGAACAGTTGATCTTTCAGCTCCTGAGTCCACACGGAACTCTACCTCCTGCTGCTGAGGACCCACTTTAACTTTTATCAAGGGCTTTGTTCTATTTGGGGTCCTCAGCACATAGAGCCCCTGACTCCCCTACTCTTCAGAAAACATCTTTTCATCCTGGATTCTCTTCTGACAATCCCTCCTCATATGCCACTTCCTTTTGCAATAAAAACATTCCACTTCCTTTATATTCTTACACTCAGGGCCTGACCTCTATCTCGAAGGTCGTTATCCCTCTTTTCCTGTCCTCCTACAGGTCTTCCCAGTCCCTCTCTCACAGCCACTGTTAAAACCTTTGCCTGTTTCCTCTTTCGCCTTTCTTTATTCTCTGCATCCCTTTTAACATAAACTTTTTGATTCTCCCTTAACAATTCATCCCTCTTTCTTCCACTGTATATAAAATTCCCAGGATCGATTGCAATTCATCCCAGGCATACAGATTTGGGCCAAGGAATTGGTCTACCCGTTCAGCCACAC
>WEKX01019052.1:4921-15834 GCA_013390025.1 Pitta sordida
ATACAGGCCAGGATGCCATTGACCTTCTTAGCCACCTGGGCACACTGTTGGCTCATATTTAGGGTCCTGTCAATCATTACACCTAAGTTCCTCTCCACTTCACTAATCTCGAGCCACTCCTCCCGCAGCCGATAGCGGTGCATGGGGTTGTTATGTCCAAAGTGAGCTGACTGTATTTCATACCAGTGGCAAAAATATATAGCACTTCCAGTTTTGATACTGTATTTACTTTTTTACATAGTGGAAGACTCTGCACTTGCCTCCCACTTCCTGATGTCATCTGTTATTTTCCAACTTTTGGATAGGAGCTGTAATGGGTTGGCCTCAGCTGGATGCCTAGTGACTGCCCAGTCATTCTATCCCTCTGCCTTCCCAGCCAGGCAGGGTAAAGAGAATAAGATGGTTAACAACTTGTGGGTTGAGATAAGTCAGTTTAGTAAAGCCAAAGCAAATTTGCACACACAAAATTGAAGCAATAAATATCAAGCTTTATTCTCTACTTCGCATCCTCAGTGATGTCCAGCCATATTCCCAGAAGTAGTGCTTCAGCATGCTTAGTGATTTTTTAGCAGGCAGCCAATGGAAACAATTACTGCCCTGCCTTTCTACTCCCTTAGCTTTTATATATGACCTGATGTCGCATGGTATTGAATATCCCTTTGGTCACTTTGAGTCAGGTAGACTGCTTGTGTCCCCTCCCAGAATCTTGTTCTTGATTGAGAAAGAAACAGTACAGTCACAGTTTCACAGGTTATTCCAAGTTGGAAGGGGTGCATAGGATCATCTGGTCCAACTCCCAAGCGAACGCCAACCCAGGGATTGAACCCACAAGTGTGGAACCACGAGCTCCATGCTCCTTCCGTCCAGGCCTCCCATCATCTAGGCCATGTCACTGAGTTCCTCATCCAGTTTTTTCTTAAACACCTCTAGGGATGGTGACTGCACCACCTCCCTGGGCAGACCATTCCAATGAGAGAACTCTCTCTGTGAAAAACCTCTTCCTAACATCCAGCCTAAACCTGCCCTGATGCAGCTTGAGTCCATGTCCTCTGGTGCTGGAAGCCTGAGAGAAGAGATTCACACCCACTCGGCTACAACCTCCCCTCAGATAGTTGTAAACAGCAATGAGGTCACCTCTGAACCTCATCTTCTCCAGACTGAACAACCCCAGCTACCGCAGTCGCTTCCCATAGGACTTGTTTGCCAGCCCTTTCACCATCCTTGTCGCTCTTCTCTGGACCCTCTCAAGCAGCTCAACATCCTTCTTAAACTGGGGAACCCAGAACTCGACACGGTACTCAAGATGTGGTCTGACCAGCACCGAGTACAGGGGAAGGACAACCTCCCTGGTCCGACTGACCACACTGTTCCTAATACAGGCCAGGATGCCATTGGCCTTCTTCATTTCACCACTTTCCAGCCACCTGTCCTCCAGGCAATAGTGGTGCATGGGATTGTGTCCTAGTTTAGGGGTTTTTTGCTGCTGCTCTGGCAGCGAGGGGGTTAACAGCTCAGTTCTGGCCTGGGCTCTCCGTGCTGCCATGGCCTTCAAGGTTATAGAGATAGAGGTGTCTCTGTGACTAACATACTTGGGAGAGAAGAAAAAAAATGTAGCAAGATGTAGAGTGCTGGTTCAGAACCTGTGTCGAGAGGCTGAGAGATTGAAGGCCCCCAGGCCCACAAGAGAAGGGANTGCTTTTTTTGCCTGTGACCAGTTTTATTTTATTTTCCAGTTTTATTTTCCAGTTTGTTTTTCTAGTTTTCTCCTTCAGGAGAAGTTGGGGTGGGTCTCTGGCATCCAGCCAGGGTCAAACCATGACAGATTGTTATGTCCAAAGTGACCCGATGCTGTAGTCTGTAGGAGTCAAAATAATGTTGTGTTAGCAACACCTTTCTAGCTAGCAATGCAAAGCACAGCACTATGAAGGCTGCTATGGGGAAATGAACCCCATCTCAGCCAGACCCAGTACACCAATGTTATGAAATCTTTTGCCAAGAAATATACTGAAGGTCTTCCTGTGCATTTAGACATCATTTCTACTGAAGTAGAAATCTTGAGTATTGTGTCCTGTTCTGGACCCCTCAGTTTAAGCGAGATGTTGAGGTGCTGGAACAAGTTCAGAGAAGGGCAACAAGGATGATTAAGGTGCTGGAAGATAAGCCGTATGAGGAGCGGCTTAGGGAGCTGCCTTTGTTTAGTCTGGAGAAGAGGAGGCTCAGGGGTGATCTTATCACTGTCGATAACTACCTAAAAAATAGTTGTAGACAGGCAGGGGTCAGTCTTTTCTCTCTGGCCATTGGAGATAGAAGGAGAGGCCATGGTCTTAAGCTCCAGCAAGGGAGATTTAGACTTGACATTAGGAGGAACTTTTTCACTGAAAGAATTATCTGGCATTGGAATACGTTGCCCACGGAGGTGGTCCAATCACCGTCCTTGGAGGTGTTTAAGGGTAGTCTGGATGAGGTGTTGAGGGTCATGATATAAAAGTTACAGCTGTTAGGTTTTAGTTGGATTATAGGTTGGACTTGATGATCTTCAAGGTCTTCTCCAACCTTATTAACACTGATACTGTAAGTGCTAGGAGTCTTAATTGTATATTGGAGACATTCTTAGTTAATACCAACTTTGACACCAAAAACATTCACAGAAGATTTCTCAATTGAAATAACAAAGTCCATTACTGTGACACTGAACTACTCCTGAAATACTATCCTCTTTTTTCTGAAGCTCCCTTGTATCAATACCCCCTTTTCTACAGTTATCATCTTCAGATGCCCTCTCACTCAAATAAGCATTTTTACCAGCACACTCAAGTGATATATGCAGTACATATATTTACACTGAAAAATGCATCTATCTTACTTCTTCACCATGCTCTCTAGCATAGTGTTTCAACAAAGTGTATTCCCTCAGAATTTGTGAAACCATAATTTTGATAACAGGCACTATTTAAATTGCTAGCAATGTTTAAAGATAAAAGTAATTACAGTAATCCCTCATCTCTTTGAACATCAAGTTTCTCTCCCTCACATCTCTGCGGTGTTTTTCCCGGTGAAGATTCACAGATTCACAGAATATTCTGAGTTGGAAGGGACCCACAAGGATCATCGAGTCCAACTCTTAAATGGCACCACTGCCTCCCTGGCGGGAATTGAAGCCCCGGTCTCCCGCATGAGAGACAGGGACACTCCCTCGATTCTTCGTAGTGATTTTCCATGTGTGCATGTGCAGAATCCATCTGCCATGCCAGAGGGTGGGACCAGCTCACCCCGCGGGGCGGGGGGACAGCACCTCTTGCTTGCTCCAAGACTGCCCAGAGTTGACCACACCAAGCACCCTGTGCAGCCCCAGGGCTGGATAGAGTGGACTCTGCTGCCTTGTGCAGCACTTTCTGCCGCCCTTTGCAGTCTTAGCACCACACCAGGCAGCAGCAGGTGTTCAGTGCTGGCCCCATGCCACCATGGCCCATCACCCCACCTCCATGATGTGTCAGCACCACGCTGCTGTGGCCTGTCACCCCACCGCCACCCAGTTACTTCTCATGGCCGCAGGGTACCCCACAGATTCACTGGGACTCCCTGGGAGAAGAGGGGCAGAAGAGATCTCCTTCGTTCCCTTGTGCTGTCACATGGCACAGGGAGGTGCTATGGAAGCCACTCTGGGGTTGAGGGGGGCATGGTGAGGTGTGTGGCTTATTTGTTTATATATGATCTGCTGCTCTTTCTGGATTTGGGCTTTTGTGGCACTGCCATGGTCCCGAACTACCACGAAATTCTAGGGATTACTGTACTATTGATTTTCTTTCAGTATGTAGGTAACAGTATGTCCACTAGATGCCACTCTGGGCAATCCTGAAGACAGTTATGGGTGAAACTCCACTACTGCTTCTTCTCTGGTTTTTCGGGTTAATGTTGTACTTGGTCTTTTCTGTCAAAGCACTTTTTGTTAGCTGGGAAATGCTGCTTTCTGTTCACTGGATACCAACTGATACAGCTCTTAAGTGCTATTTTAGCACTTTGCAGGTACTTCTCAGGATTTGACATTTTAGAATCAAGTGCTTATAAATTATTCCAGTTCTATTACTTCTCTAATTGCAGGAATAATCACATATTTTTCCAGAGCTACAGATAGAAATGAGGCTTTTAATACATAAATCTAAACTAGAAATCCATCATTTTAACATGAAAAATTAAAGTCTAGGTATAAAAAAAAAAGTGGAAGGAGCTCTGCTCCTTTTTAATCCATTAAAAATTTAGGAAGAGTAAGAGTTTGCATTTGCATAAAATGTGAGAAAGCATGATTTATACATTGAGTTGTGTTTGTGTTAGTGTTTAATGGTCATAAAAATGTTTCAATGTAAAATCTTTCATATAATAAGAGATACATGGTGGAAAGAAATTTCATTTTATTTTTGTTTCATAAAAACTTGCTTCTGATCGTAAACATGGATAGTCCTGTGGCTCCTTAGTAAGTGGGTTTTTTCTTGATTTTTTTTAAATTGAAATAATCTTGTCCAGAATTATACAATCTGTTTACAGTTAACAAATTTCTATTCACTTCTGGTGTTTGTCTGCTGTATTTCTTACTCTCTTTCATAAGGTATTTTTACATTGGACTGGCAGCTGTGTCGTTATGTGGAAGATGGCATCTGTATATCATAATAAAAATAGAAGAATGGCTGTCAAAATGTTTTTATGCAATTTGAGACTGAATGCAGACAGAAGGAGAGCAGGGAAGTTACTGGTTCTGGCAGATCTTGGGGGATGGTGAAAACAGTAATCCTGCTGCTAATTTTCTAGGTAGAGAGGCTATGATGAGCTCTTGCTACTGTAGGGGTTGCTGTTGGAGGTTAGCTCCACTGATGAGAATGGTTGTCAGCTACTGAAAAAGCCTCGAACCAGCTCCAGCTGCACATTTCTGTACAGCAGTTATTCACAAGTTTCTCTCTACAGGCTTTTTCCATTGAAGCCGAAATAAGACTTTTCTGGAAGCAATTTGATGAGGTAGAGCTCACTGATAAAATGAGATCAAGTACTCGGACAAACTTTTAAATACTGCCCTGGTCCCCACTGTTGCTATTCTTTTTTTGAAGAGCCACACTGTCTTGCTTGATTTGGAAAAGCTTCCTTCGCATTGCATCTGTCAGAAGATCAGATTCTCAATCCTGAATTCTTTCTTCACTCCTTTCAATACTCCCTATCCCCTTCCAGTAAAAATACTGTAACATGAAACTGCCTTTTACATAAGAAGAAGTGCATTTGGTTAATGAGAAGTGTTTTTCAGAACTTCACTACTTCAGTAGTTCAACTATATCATCTTGTCAAACTTTCTTTATTAAACTGATAAAAATACTATCACAGTGATGTTTCATATATATGAATAAAAGAAGTAAAGAAGCAAGCTATCATTTATAACAGAAAACCAGTTTAAAAGAAACTTCAGAAAATAATAAGCTATCACTGGAGGAATTAATTCTGGAACAAAAATGGTTTTATGTGCCATGACATCCATAAAAGCTGAATTACTTTAAGAAATTGGATGAAAAATTAAAGACTTCAGAAGGTCAAGCAGAGATCAATCAGTAAAAAAAAATTGTTTCATACTTATTAAATCATAGTAAAATTAAATAATGAAACCATCTTAGAATATTTGATCTGTTGTGGTAAACTAGGTACTGTATTGCTGTATCTGCTCAGGTAGATAGAATCTACTTGAAACTCTCTAGGCCATTTTTCAATTCCTGCAAAACATCTACAGAGTACACATCTGAATGACAAAATAATCAATATGTTAGTTCACCATCCTTAGCACAATTTGCATTGGTTTCCCTTTGAAATAATTTGCAAAGGGTTTATAAATGCAATTTCATGGTCACATGATCTTTTGGGAAGAGCATGAAGGATTCAGAGCCCATGTCCTGTAAAGACGGGTTGAGAGAAACCTGAGCTTGTTTAGTATAGTGAGCAAGACACTAATGCTCGCCAGCAAGTATTCGTGAAGTTGCAGATGTGCCATGAAGCTGAACTTTTTGAGGTGGACAGCATAAGAGATCGTAGCTTGGGAAGTTCAGGCTGTACATTAGGAAACATTTTTCCCTTGGGTGTTAATTTAGCAGTGGGACAGGGAAATCAGAGAGTTACTGAAATCTGTCTGCACAGGCTTTCAAGACTTCCCAAGATAAAACCATGACAGCTGTGCTTTCATGTTGTCACTAATGCTGCTGAAATGAAAGTCTGAACAGGATGAACTTCAAGAGACACCTTCCAGCCAACATTTCAGAGCTGCTGCCATTTCAGTGGTGTTTCACTGGAAGATGTGTAAAAATGACTGTGAGCATTTATAGATTTTTACATTTAAACAAAGTATAGAAGAGGTTGTTACTCATTCATGTTGTAGGGTGCTTAGTTGTATCAGCAGTGCTGCAGTATCATTGCTATGTGTAAGTACATAATCATGCCCTGTGTGTTCTCTTAGGTTATAATAGTAACTGCTCTCATCTAATTGTAATATTTTTACCTCTAATAGACCTAGCGTTTACTTGGAAGCCATCCAGGTAGCCAGGCCCTGAATGTGTATTGAATAGTAGTATTGTTATGTGAAGAGTCTGATTTGGAGCTGAACTGTAAATTATTGCTTCTGATTTTATCATGGGTAGTTTCTGGTGACATAAAGGCAACATTTTTATGCAAATAATGGTGTCCTAATATCTTAGTGCAGGGAATTTAGAAGTGTGGCTCTTGGAAATAACTACATAAAAGAGAAATAGCTTATGTTGCTGTTGATACTAATGTGACCTTTTAAAGGTCTAATGCTACCTACTTGTTACATCTTTTGTGACGGTGTATTTGTTTGTGGAGCTTTGCACTGTAGAATACATTCAGAGAAAATAAGCAATGCTATCCTAATTCTGTTTTTCATACTTCTGTTGTAAAGGCAGAATATAGCATTGTGTGGTCTTTTCGTTGAGGAGGATCATGGAAATTTGTAGACCTGTCAATTATGGGTCGTAATGAGAGTTACCTTTTTCTTAACTGATTTAGACAGCTTGTCATCCTTGCCCAACTCCTTATAAAATGTGTCTTCAGCCTTCCCAATGTCTTAATCCCTGCTGTTTGCTTCGTTCTGCAGATGGAGGTTCAGTAAGGACCATTCTGTAGTGATAAGCATTTTTAGAATCACCTTTGTACTGAGATAGTAACTGTTCACAATGGTGTTTAGAGCTCTGCAGCACTGTGCCCTGGTCCCTGACACAGTCCTGTGTGTCTCCTGTGTGCTCCACTGAGACCCAGTGCAGCACCGCCACAAGACATGCCATTCCTTGTTACACAAAGCCCAGTCAAAGCCCGGGCAGCGCTGCCTCTACTGGGACCGGTGGATGTTAAAGGGAAAGAAACCCCAATACCGACGCACTCCCCCACCCCATAAGTGGCACGCAGTGTCGCAGTGTTGCAAAGTTAAGGTTTTCCAGGCTTCAAGAATGGTAACCAGAGCTTGGGGACACCCCTTCCCTGCCATGGAGGCAGGGCGAGCGCATGCAGTGGCAGCAGCCGGGATGGGATGGTACGGGGCCAGGACAGTGCAGGGCCGGGATGACACAGGGCCGGGACACCGTGGGACCGGACACCACGGGCATGAGCACTGGGGCTGGGGGGGAGGTGAGCTGTGGGGAGAGCAGGGTTTGGGCTGCAAGCACGTGCGGTCGCAGCAGCCGCTCAGAAATGGTTCCCTTTGCTCCCCTGTGCTGAGAGAGACCATGGGAAGGAGTGGAAAAGTGTCTGCAGCGCTCCAGAGTGCTGGTGGGTGGAGCAGTGGGCGTGGCCTGCATGCATATTAATGACCTGTGCGTCTTTGCAAGCTTGACATTCTGCGAGGCCCGTGATGTGATCCGTTTCTCACAAATGCGGGAGTATAACTGTATTCAGATCCAGCAAATTATGGATCACAAATACGCGGAGGATCACTGTACTTGGAATTATTTTAAGTCTGATATCTAAGAATTACTTAACTCTGCACTCAAAGGCACATAAAATAAACAATGTACTGAAACCTTGAATTGGTTATTGTGTGTTGTGGTGCTTAACTTGTCCCTGCCATTAGTCACTTGCATTTTGATAACCACCAGTGTGTTGGCTGATCATAACTGTGCGTACTCAGACTTTACAAATGTACCTGTTACAGCTTCCATGTTCATGACTGGTGTTTTAAAGAATACTTATGCTTCAGCAGTTGAATTAGCAGAGGGAAAATGCCAGCATATTTAATGAACTGCTTACTTATTACTTTAATTTAATTAATTGAACCTGTGGTCAGTAGGTCCAGGGAGGTTGTCCTTCCCCTGTACACGGCGCTGGTCAGACCACATCTTGAGTACTGTGTCCAGTTCTGGGCTCCCCAGTTTAAGAGGGATGTTGAGCTGCTTGAGAGGGTGCAGAGAAGGGCAACGAGGATGGTGAAGGGACTGGAGGGCAGGCCCTATGGAGAGCGACTACAGGAACTGGGATTGTTCAGCCTGGAGAAGAGGAGGCTCAGAGGTGACCTCATTGCTGTTTACAACCATCTGCGGGGAGGTTGCAGCCAGATGGGTGTGGACCTCTTCTTCCAGGCTGATGACACCAGAATGAGAGGGCACGGCATCAAGCTACGCCAGGGCAGATTTAATCTTAATGTTAGGAAGCGGTTTTTCACAGAGAGAGTGATTGCTCATTGGAATGGACTGCCCAGGGAGGCGGTGGAGTCACTGTCCCTGGAGGTGTTTAAGAGAAGACTCAATGAGGAGCTTAGTGACATGGTCTAGCTGGGGGGTGTAGGGCTGGATGATCCTGGGCCCCTTCCGGCTCGGAGTGGCCTGCTAGACTGTGAGGGAACTAGGTTTATGTTTACCACTCTGGGATGTGCTTTTGGTCTCTGTACGGGTGTTAGATGGTGAGTTGGACTAGATGATCGTTGTGGGTCCCTTCCAACTCATAATATTCTGTGAATCTGTGTGATTCTGTGGTTCTGTATTGGTAGGAAAGTGCAAACCATGAAATGGATCCTTTTACCAAATAAAGTGAAAATGTATTAAGTTATTAAAAAAACCCCATAAATTCATGACCACCAAAATTCTACTCTTTTTTGTTCCAGAATCGAATGGAAGAAAGCAAAGCACTCTTTAGGACAATTATCACATATCCATGGTTCCAGAATTCTTCAGTTATTCTGTTCTTAAATAAAAAAGATCTATTAGAGGAGAAAATCATGTACTCCCATCTAGTTGATTATTTTCCAGAGTATGATGGTAAGTATAATGACATCAGTGCTCATGCCCTCTTTACACTGCAGCAACGGCAAATTTTAGTAGCCTTGTCCAAATACTAGGTAGATTCTTTGATATATTTTGCTCCTTCTAAAAAAAAATTACAAAATTGGATTGAACCGTTGGGATTTTTGACTTCTAGGATTTCATTTTGTACTCTAAATACTTGTGGATAGGATTGCAGAACCTTTAGTAGGACATTGTTGGCTTCTAGATGAGTATTGTCGTAGTAGTGAACTACATTCTGTCCTTTTTCTTAAGTTGGGATATGAGTTTAAATTGAAGTGTGAATGTTAAAAATAAATAAAACACATTCCCCACTTGCACATATAGTCATTCATACCTTTGGTTTTTTGACGTTTGGTTTCATATAAGTTTGAATACCTCAGAGGAAGTGTCATAAGCTCTCTGTAACACTCAGAGAAACAAGTACCACCTCTTACACCCGTATATTTTGCCTTTTATTTTAATTTTACATTAATTATGTGAAGCTTAATGTGTTTATCCATAAAATATCTATGTGATGTAGTAGTTTTTTAATAATTCTGGAAGTTCTCCTAAGGGAGATAGCTGAGTATTTTGAGGTAGCTGAATGAAGGAGGCCTGGGTAACAGAAAAATTGAATTCATGTAGTAAGAGGTCTAAAGAACTAAATGTTCTTATTTTTCAAAAACAAAAACTGATTTCATCCCACCAGAAAGTGAATAGCTGATTGGGAAGCCGAGAAAAAAATTAAAACTCTCATGTTCAAATAAAATAAGTCTAAAGAACTAAATGTTCCTATTTTTCAAAAACAAAAACTGATTTCATCCCACCAGAAAGTGAATAGCTGATTGGGAAGCCGAGAAAAAAATTAAAACTCTCATGTTCAAATAAAATAAGACAGTAAACCCCCAATGATTCATGGTTCACATCTTTGCGGTTTCAAGTCTTCACAATTCATTTTTCAGTGAAAAAGCGGGGTCCATGCATGTGTAGATAATGCTGCAAAGAGAGACAGCTCATGAATATGTGAATGAGCTTGTGAATATGTGAATTGCACCCACCTGTGTCTCTGTCAGTGCTGCCTCGGATGCTGGAGCACTCACTGCATGTCTGCGGGCTCTGGCAGACAAGCACTCACCTGCCACTGTCTTGAGATGCCCACGGGAGGGTCCGTGTGCCCACTTCTACACCATGGCAGGGCCACAAATCGTTCGGGGCTTGCTGATGCGCGGCACCAATGTGGCAAACCCGCTGGGGCTGGGTCAGGGAGGGTCGCTGCAGTGGCAATGCCTGTGGCCACATCGAGGCCAAGCTGCAACCCTGAGGCACCAAAGCCCAGTTTGGCAATGAGAGGGAAACCTGCAACACCACGGCTCTGCTCGGCTTCCCTATCAGCCAGAGTGGGGCAGTGGTGAGCACAGCAGCATCAGACCCTGCACAGGAGTAGAGCACAGCCATGGCCGCAGCCAGGCCCCACTGCGGGGAGAGGCAAACTGGCTGCCCACACAGGCTGGGTGGTACTGCTGCAAAGCTCACCCTTCAGTGCCTCAGCCTCCCCCACTGGGTCATCACTGGCACAGGCTGCCGCAGACCACACACTGGGCAGCTGCTGCTGGCTCCTCCTGCCTGTCC
>WEKX01019053.1:830-12456 GCA_013390025.1 Pitta sordida
GTGAAGAACCCGGCACTTAGTCTTGTTAAACCTCATACTGTTGGAGCCTGCCCATCTCTCCAGCCTGTCAAGGTCTCTCTGGAGGGCCTTCCTACCCTCTGGCAGATCAACATTTGCCCCCAGCTTGGTATCATCTGCAAACTTGCTGATGATGGATTCAATTCCCTCGTCCATATCATCAATAAAGATGTTAAACAGTACTGGGCCTAACACTGACCCCTGTGGGACTCCACTGGTGACTGGGCGCCCGTCAGATGTTGCACCATTCACCAGCATCCTCTGAGCTCGCCCTTCCAACCAGTTCCTAACCCAGCATAAAATGTTCCCATCCAGTCCGTGCTTTACAAGTTTCTCCTGAAGCTTATTGTGGGAAACCCTGTCAAAGGCTTTGCTAAGGTCCAAGTACACAACATCCACAGCCTTTTTGGATAGGTATGTTTGAGAACTTTTTTCTAAAACTGTCTGTTCTTCATAACACATCTTAAACAACAATAAATCAAGATGTCTGTTATAAAGAATATGTCCACAGGCTTTTTTATAAAGTTGACATAACCGAGTGACAGTTATTCAAAATAACATTGGGTTTGTTTTGATTTTTTCTGAAGCCTGATATTATTTGTCGTCTACAACTTCATTCCTGATATAGTTGGGATACTTATATTTTAAATCAAGGTATTTCAGAAATTTTCAGAAACTGCATATCAAAGTACGTTTCTTAAGTTCAATGTTTTTATCACTGATTGCGTACATTAATGTTTAATATTGAAAACTATAAGAGGTTCTGTAGCAATTCTGGACAGAGGGATGAAAGATGACACTGATCGTAAACAGCTCTGTCAGCTTAATAACCAAGTTTCCTTGTTTGTACTTATACGCGAATTTGACAGCTTAAAGCAGAGAACCATCTAGTTTCCTTCAAGTATTACAACAGACAATATTTATGCATTTTTCTCAATTATAAGTGAAATTGCAATGTAGAAAATTAACATTTTATTGATTTTCTATTTTTTAGGCTGTATCTTTCTCCAGCTTAGCTAGATGTTTGTGTGCACATTGAAATATTTAAATGAAAGATATGCTGAAGTCTTCTGAATTGTTATTGCAAATTCACTGTTTTGAAAATGAGCTGCAACCCAGAAATGCCAGTGAAAACCTTTTGGTACTTCAACTCCGGCAATTACTGCCATAAGCAAAGACAGATACATTTGTTTCTGCCTTCAGCTGCTGCTTGGAAATCTGTTTCTGCTTTTACTCACATATTTATAGATTTTTAGCCAAGTCGTTACTCTGAGTTTCCATAGTGATAACTGAAATATGTATTAACACCAAACCTCAAGGCATATTTATAGTTGGGAATGCTTCAGGAATTACTTTTTTCAGGAGTGGCTTCTCTAAACATATTTGTTCAGTTCAGTTCCCCACTTGATTTGTGATAGATACTTTGACATAGCTGTATTTATCTGGAAGAGATATTTCTCAGGCTGCAAAATTCCATGTGTTGATATTACTTCTCTTTTTTATCTATTCTCTCAAATGGTCTGAATAGATGAAGCTTCTGAATTCAGAATGTTATCTTTGAAATAAAACCACACTTTTAAATAGGTCTTACTTTCAATTAAACTTCTTCAAATGAAGCGCCACTAATAGAGAGTATTAAACACTGCCAATAGCTTATCTGTATCTATAATCAGGAGTTTTGGAACAAGGAAGACCTATTTCTCTGGTTGCCATCAGATTAGAAAAGAGTCATCCATTCATAAGATATTGCTAATCATAAAAGCTGAACTGCAGCTCATCAGGTATATCCAAAACACCGTTTTCTGAAAAAAATCCTGGACACTAAACATTATCTTATTCTGCTCTGGGATGCCTTCATGCATCATCAGTTCCAAAATATAGAGTTTGGGTTTTTTGGTTGTTGTAGGCTTTCTTATTAAATGTTTGAAAGTTAAAAACACTGTTAGTCAGATAAAAATGTTTTCAGGTAATATCCAAATGAATGACGGAACAAATTTCCTCTTAATTTCTGATAATTGCTTCTATGAAGACAGTTGACTTAGAAGTTATGGATGAAAATATTTCAGTATTATTTCAAATGCTCTCAGGGCTGGATTCTGCCCTGTACTAAAGGGAACTGTCATGAATACAAATATAAGGTTACAAATAATGACTGTAACAAGTCTAGGAAGGGACTTGAGCCTTAATTAATGAATGTGTCTATGTGGCCCCTATTTTACTCTGTTTGCAAGCAGAAATGTGCTTTGGGTCTGTTGCTCATTTGAAAAAGGAAGTGCTTACATTTGACAAATTACATTCTTTATTTAGCTCTTTTGGGAAAATGATGCAGTATAGAGTAGCCTCTTACTAACTGCAGGGGTTTGCTGTGTGTCATAATTCTGTTCTCCTTTCTTATCCTCTACAGTAAGCATAACCCACATGCTTACATAGCAACTACTACAAGCACAAAACATCCCTCTCCAACTAGTATTGAATAAAAGTTAGATCTTCAGGTTCCAACTTCTAGACATCCTTTTTCATCATCTTTACTTTAAATAACATTTTGTATTAGCTTAGCCTTTCAAGGTGCTAAGCATTTCGTATGTTTGGGTTCTAAATTATGTTTTTCTCTCCAACGCTGCATAACAGTGGTGATTCCTGAGCAAGGAGAGTGCCCCCTGCAGNCAAATCAAAAGTAAAATGTTTGTTGTCCAATAAATGTTAACACTAACTCAGTGTTTTTGAACCAGAATAGTCTGGAATTTCACAAAGTAGGGTATAAATGAGATTATTCAGTGAACTATGTTGCATAAGCTTGCATTTGATCATGACTTACTTCAGCCCAACCCAATCTCTATGACACTGTGGGGATTAATTTTTAGTACTGAAAATATGGACTTGAATGTACTCACACACAGGCAGTTGCTAAGGAGCGATGTATTCCTATACTTTAGCAATTCTCTGGCAACTACATGTTTGTAAACTTCTGTTTCCATTGGAAAAAATCAGGTATCTTGTTAATTTCTCATAAAAGGGTAAGATACTTCAGCTTGTTTTCTGGTTGCCATAGAATTGCACATTTACAGCTAACAGAATCACAGAATCACAGAATATTATGAGTTGGAAGGGACCCACAAGGATCATCTAGTCCAACTCACCAGCCTGAAGTAAGGTTATCTGGTAACCTCCTACTGTGTCTTTCATCTTCATAAATACTTTGATCCTCAAAACACCTGCTCTTCATGGCTTGCTGCAAACAGATAACATGATAGTGCACTAGAAAATGCTGTGTACTAACTCAAGGATGTACTGGATCTGTCTGGGATGGAGTTAACGTTGTTCATATAGTTCTGTCTTTTAGATTTGTGGCTAAAACAGTGTTAATAGCATACCTATGTTTTAGCTTTTTTGAATAGTCCTTTGCATAGTGTCAAGATTTTCTCTCTAGTTGCCTTGCTTCCACACCAGGGAGAGGGACACAGCCAGGCCAGCTCACCCAAATTTCACAGCATTTCACAGCATATAGCATCTTAAAAAATAGCAACCTAAAAAATAGTGGTCTGGTCTTTCCTGTATAAATTGCTTGAAAACTTGCTGATCATTGATCCGCTTGTGCAAGGCGATGAGTGATTAACTTTATGTCACTTGTTTTGAGTTTCATCTACTTGTTTGCTGGAGGATTGTTTTTTTGATATGTTTTCTCTTTCTTTCACCTATTAGGGTGTGATTGAACCCACAAGTTTCCCTGCTGTCCTCTTCTGGTTTTCCACCTCAACCATCTGTGAGGGGTGTAAGCAAGTACCTTATTGCTGTCTGAGGTCAGCTGACCATAAGGGGAGCAACCATTGTCTTTTAAACTATCAGAAGCACTGTTACGTCTTTTCCTATAAATAGACTCAGAGGTAGGAAGACAAAGCCAGAATATGGGAAGCTCACCACCATCTTTCTGCTAAGAGATGACAGATCATAAAGATCACAGAATCACAGAATACTATGAGTTGGAAGGGACCCACAAGGATCATCTAGTCCAACTCACCATCTAACACCCGTACAGAGACCAAACGCACACCCCAGAGTGGTAAACATAAACCTGGATCCCTCAAAGGCGCACAGTCCACTCCAAGCCAGGAGAGACCCACAGGAAGAACCCGGCACTTAGTCTTGTTAAACCTCATACTGTTGGAGTCTGCTCATTTCTCTAGTCTGTCAAGGTCCCTCTGAAGGGCCCTCCTACCCTCTGGCAGAACAACATTTGCCCCCAGCTTGGTATCATCTTCAAACTTTCTGATGATGGACTCAATTCCCTCATCCATATCATCAATAAAGATGTTAAACAGTACTGGGCCTAACACTGACCCCTGTGGGACNATGACCCTGCTGGTCCTGTTGTCTTGCAGGCAGTCTGTCTTAATATTAAAAACAGAGGCAAAGTAGGTATTAAGTATTTCTGCCTTTTCCTCATCTTTGGTTAGTATATTCCCCTCTGCATCCAATAAGGAGTGGAGGTTGTTGCAGCCTTTCTTTTTACTGTTGATGTGCTTATAGAAACATTTCTTATTGTCCTTGACAGAAACAGCTAGGTTGAGTTCCATCTGAGCTTTTGCCTCTCTGGTTTTTCTCCTGCACAACTTAACAACTTCCTTAAACACACCCTGACTCACCTCCCTGTTTTCCCAAAGGCTGTACATCCTCTTTTTCTCCCCTAGTTCTTTCAGGAGCTCTTTGCTCATCCAGACTGGGCGTCTGCCCCTCCGACTCATTTTTTGGCACATTGGGACCTATAGATTAGAACAAACATTCCTTCTCCCTTCTTCTTGCCTTATTTAAATTATTTTTTAAAAAAGTTTCATGTCTAGAGAGATAGTAACAAACTGGAGCATTGACTGGAAATTAGAACATTCATCAGTTCCTTGCACCAAAAATTTTGCTCTCATATTTATAAAGGAGCAATTTGCTATTAGACATTTTATTTTTAGCCCTTGTTTCACACTCTCTTCTTAGTCTGCAGATTCATTTCAGTTAGGCTAAATAACCCAAATCAGAGCATGAAAATATAAGTTCTCCAGCACTTCTAGGATATGTTTCTGTAAATGAAAGACAAGATATGTCCTGAAAATATGAGATTTTTTTCAAATGAAGAGAGTTTGGCCAAAATGCTTTATTGTGTATATGCTTTGCTCAATTACAAAGCAGATCTCTGATGCAAATTAAAGGGAGAAAATGTTACAGGGGTGAATAGAATAGAATAGAATAGAATAGAATAGAATAGAATATTTTAATTGGAAGTGGTCTACAATAATCATCCAGTGCAATGGCCTGACCACTTCAGGACCAACCAAAAGTAAAAGCGTGTTATTAGGGGTAATGTCTAAATGTCTCCTAAACACTTTATAATATTCAGTTTAAACGTCCCCTGGTACAACTTTGAGCCATTAAGGTATGTGCTGTCACTGGACCCCGGTGAAAAGAGATCAGCCCCTCTCTCTTCACTTCCCTTGCCCAGGAAGCTGTAGAGAACAAGGAGTTCACCCTCAACCTCCTTCTCTTCAACCTGAACAAACACACTGTACTCAGCCGCACCTCATAGGACATTCCTTCCAGGCTTTTCACCAGCTTTATTGCTCTCCTTTGCATTCATTCAGGGATCTTCAAATCCTTCTTAAATTGTGAGGCACAGAACTGCTCAGGGTATTGCAGGTGAGGCGGGACCAATAGTGAAAATAGTGAGAAAAATCACCTCTTTTGGCTGTGTTGTGATGCTGTCCTTGATATATCTCAGGATGTGGTTTTTCCTGATGGCATCAGGGCATCCTGCCAACTCCTACTGAGCCTGCTTTCAATCAGCACCCAAATTCCTTTCTGTAGGGCTGCTCTGCAGTCATTCCTCTCCCCATTTATTCTTGAGTCTAAATTTACTCTGTATTAGGTGCAGGATGTGCAGATTCTACATTTTTGAGTTGTTAAATTTAATCTAATTAATCATTGTTCTATTCTATCCAGATCCCTCTACAGGGCCTGTTGTCCCCCAGAGTCAAAACTACCTCCCACTTTGGTATTATCAGTAAAATTGCTAATGGTGCCCTCAATTGCTGCATCCAGAACATTGAACAGAACTGGCTATGTAATTGAACCCTACAGAAAACTGCTGGTAACCTGTCACCAGTCAAATATGGTCCCATTCACTACAATCCTTTTGTGACCCCATGTTGACTATGTCTGATGATTGCATTATTCTTTAAATGCCTTTCAATAATATGCAGTATGATCTTCTCTGTAATTTTTTCCAGGAACTGGGGTTAGATGAACAGGTCTGAATTCTCTGAAATGTGTGTTTCCATGCATATGTACGTGTATGTGTGACAAGGTGAGGGGCAACTCTTGAACAATAAGGAATTTTCACAACTTGTTTATGTGAATATCATTTATTTAAGTAACAGAACTTATTTAAATAAGTTTATTTAAATTCAAAAGAAGTAGCAATTTCCAAATATAGGTCAGCACAAGATTTTGCAGAGATGTAAAGAGTAATTCCTTTGTGCCTGCCCCACTACCCACAATTTTCTATTACTATCTTTTAAAATTATTCAGAGACTCGAGAATAGCCATTATCTATTATTAAAATAAGACTCATACAAGAGGCATAGTCTATATTATTTTTGACAAACAAGTTGAAAATATATGCTCAATTGATGACAGAAATCCCAGAAGCAATTTCTTCTCATAATATTTCACTACAATAACTTGGGATGATGGAGAGTTTTATAATTAATGTCAGTTATGCTGGACATACTCTGATAAGAAATGATAGGCTTGCCATTTACAAACATCAAATTTTATGAGCTGAAAATGAAATGCAGTCAAAATCGGCCAACAGACCAAGAAGTGATATAAGCTGTAATTTCTTGATAGTGTATCTTCTGCTGGCAAAGCAAAAATAGTTCCCAGAGGAGCTCAATAATGGCTAGGAAAAGGCAAAGAGACTGCAGCAGTGGTCAGTGGGCTTAGGGTTATACATTTCTTGTGTGGAAAACAAAAAAATAAAGTTTTGGCTTTCATTTTTCTGCTGGAGGATATATTCACCAAATTTCCTCATTAGAAAGTTTCATAGAATTTCTGCAGATAAATGCTGTAAAATGAATCAACAGAGGATGCTCTAGCATGCTTTTGACAGTGAACAGAAAACTTATGATAAAAGCTGTTAGATATTTTCAGCATTAAGTTTTAGGGAGCTTTTGTTCTTCTTATAAAGTAACAGATTTCCTGTTTCCACATTTTACACTGTAAGTAATGAAAAGAGAGTTTCTTCTGTCCAGAAAGGAAGGGAAAAAAAAAAAAGAAGCACAGTATATCTCACATCCAAACTGTTTCATCAGAATAAAACACAAAAGAAAAATCAAGGAATGTTATTTAGCAGTATGACCTTACCAAGATGAATGGAAGTGATGCATACAAATTTGTTCTCTGATGTTTGCAACCTAAATGTTATAAAATGTAGTATTTTGATTTTATCTGGAGTGCAACATTAAAAATGTCTTTCACCAAGGTCAATGCATTTTGAATCTGTCATCAGTGTTGTAATGAAGATGAATGTTTTCACCTTACAAGAAAATTCACAAAGATAGAAATAATGTTGAAAAAAAACGTGAGCAAAAAGGGCCAGATCTTCTCACTAAGTGCTCTTTTCAGCACAGTTGCTCTGCTGCCTTTTGAATGCTGTTTATAATTTGAAATTTAGAGGTTTCTAGAAAGGTGTTAAAACCATCCTGGTGGCTTTGAAATTAGTTATTTATTCCCTGGTCCCTGCAGAAATGTATCATGATCTCTGAACACAGTTTTTGCTATTCTCCTTCATTTTTCCTCCACTTTTTAAGACAGTCAGTGTTGATGAAAACACTGCAGAATGGAATGGTAAAACCTGTCATCCCAAAAGTAAGTTTAAAAGTGATTTTACATTTTCAATTTGAAAATCCTTTACTTGTTCCTAACAACCTAATATAATTAATTTCTTCATATCTGTGTTTTGAAACCAAAACATCACATATCTTAAATTCTCTCACTTAAACAGAACATGTATTTTAGGCATATAACAAATTTTGTGCAAATTTCCTACTTTCCACTATATAAAGCATAGCATTACAAATACAGATCTTTAAAGGAAATTATCAGTAAATAAGTAAATAAGTAAAAAATAAAATAAACCAAAATAAAATATAACAGAATGAAATAAATTCTGTTACTTAAAATGATCTATTTTTCTAGGAGTATAATATTATTTGAGTATTCTGTGGGCAATAGAGTTCAAGCTGGGAATTCTCAAGTCTTTTTTTTAAATCTGGAGACACTGGCACTGAAAGAGAGGTTTTTAGGAAATACCTAGAAGAAAGTTATGTGTCATATTCTGGTAATCTGCTGAGCTACATCCTAGAATAGTGTGGTGACTTGACCTTGGTTGAATTCCAAGTGCCTACCCAAGCTGTTCTGTCACTCTCCTCCTCAGATGGACAGGAGAGAAAAAAATATAATCTATGGTTTGAGATAAGGGCAGGGGGAGATCACTCACCAGTTACTATCATGGCCAAAGCAGACACATCTTGGGGAAATGTAATTACAGTGAATCCTCTCTGTATCGTGACTTCTCCTTCATGACCTCGCGCATTTGCGATGTGAATTTATCGCAGTTTTGATTCCACCATTTACAAAATTTTCCGGCTTGCGCATGCCCAGTGACGCTGCTCCACCGAGGGGCGGTGACGGAGCTCCCAGTGGGACGGTGCTGGACCAGCCCCACGGGGGGGGGCAGGAGTCCCGCTGTACCCTGTTATTCTAAGTGCAGCTGGGGAACTTACCCCCTCGCGGGCACGNATCAAATTAGATTAGGGGAATGAGAAATAAAACCAAATCCCAAGGACAACTTCCCTCCAAATCTCCCTCCTTCCCAGACTCATCTTTACTCCTGATTTCCTCTACCTCCTCCCTTCCTGCAGCTCCAAGGGGATGGGGAATGATGGCTAGGTTCAGTTCATCATACTTTGTCGAAGGAAAAAGATTCCTTACACTTTTTCCCTGCTCCAGAGTGGGTTCCCTTCCCCTGGAGACAGACCTCCATGAATTTCTCCAATATTAATCCTTCTCATGGGCTGCAGTGCCTCATAAACTGCTCCAGCATGGGTCACCCATGACAGCACAAGCTCTGCAAACAGCCCTGCTCCAGTGTGAGTTCCTCTCTCCACATGGCCACAGATCCTACCAGGATGTTGCTCCAGCATAGGCTTCCCATGAGATCACAGCCTCCTTTGGGCATCCATCTAATCCAGCGTGGTGTCCTTCAGAGACTGCAGGTGGATATCTGCGCCAATGTTTCATGGGCTTCAGCCTACTTCACTGTGGGCTATACCACAGACTGCAGGGGAATCTCAGTTCCAATGTCTGGAGCACCTCCTCCCCCTCCTACTTCATTGGCCTTGGTGTCTGCAGGGCTGTGTGTCACATAGTCCTCCCTCTGGCTGTAGTTACTGTTTCCTAGTTTTTTTCCCCACTTCTTGAATATGTTATCCCAAAGACATTACCATCATTGTTGCTGGAATTGGCCTTGGCCAGCAGTAGATCTGTCTTGGAGCTGACAGGCATTGGATCTGTTGGACACAGGAGAAGCTCCTGGAAGATTCTGACTGTAGTTCCACCACTATCAAGACCTTACTGCACAAACTCAAGGCAGATAAGCAATGAAGAGTAAAAAAATATACGCTATAAAGAATTTGTATTATAAATACAGATTTCCATTATGCTCAAGAACTACTTGGACAGAAGAGAAATGCTATAATTTTTGTATTGTTAAAAATTGTTTCAGCAATGAAATCAAATAAAATTTGCTGAGCACTGTATTGGGTTTGCTGTGGCTGGGTTTCTGGTAGTGGGGAGGGCTATGGGGGAAACTTTTCTTCGAGAAGTTGCTGGAAGCCTCCCTCATAGCTGGCAGAGGTAATGCCAGCCAGCTCCTGGCTGGACTCGCCACTGGCCAAGGCCAGGCCAATCAGGAGAGATAGAGATGCCTCTGTGATAACATATTTAAGAAGGAAAAAAAAGTAACAAGAGAAAGAAGATACGGCTGCCAGAGAAGAGACATGAGAAGTTGTAACAGTAAATGCAGGCACCAAGGCCAGGGCCGAAGAAGGGGAAGGAGGTGTTCCAGGCATCTCCCTGCAGCCCATGGTGATGACCATGGTGAAGCAGGCCGTTCCCCTGCAGCCCATGGAACAGAGAGATGCAGTAATCTACCTGTAGTCCATGGAAAAGGGAGCCTACACTGGAGCAGGTGGATGCTGAAGGGAGGCTGCAGCCCATTGGAACCCACATTGGAGCAGAATCCCAGGAGAGACATGTGGCCCATGGAGAGGAGAGTCCACGCTGGAGCAGAACTGTACCTGGTAGGATCTGTGTGCTTTGGGATGGGATCACGCTGGAGCAGCCAGTGTTCAAGGACTGCACNGTGCTAGATGGTGAGTTGGACTAGATGATCCTTGTGGGTCCCTTCCAACTCATAATATTCTGTGATTCTGTGATTCTGTGATTCTCACTTTAAGCTCTGATCTTGTTAGAAATAAATTCTTTACATCCCCACTTTGGAGTTTGTTTTGCCTGTGACAGTAAAAGATTTATAATAATCTTCATTCCTGCTGTAGTAAAACCTTTTAGTTTTTTTTTCCTTTTTTCTCTCTTCCCTGTTTGGGTCAAGAAAGAGGGGGGATGGGGAATGAAGTGAGAGAGTGGCTGTGAGTGAATCTCTGACATCGAGCCAGAGTCAAAGCACCACATGTATGTACTAGACTTCTGGAATTTGTAGCAAAAGGTAGATGTGCACACAGCACCCCAGGCCAGCACCACGCTGGGAGAGCCCCGTTGGCGGCATGGGACGGCACGGCCCAGCGCTGCGGCGATTCACCAGCAAGAGGGTATATCAGGATTGTAGGGCTCGCATGGAGGGCCCCCAGGGGTCCGCGTGACTTCAGCACAGCACGCCAGGCCGGCACCATGCTGGGAGAGCCCCGTCGGCGGTACGGGACGGCACGGCGCTGAGGCAATTCACCAACAAGCGCCTATCTTGGGCTTGTAGGGCTCGCATGGAGAGCCCCCAGGGGACCACGTGACTCCCCACCTGTAGGTATTTAAACCATTACCTCTACTGGGAGCACGGCGAACCAGAGCACGGTGAACAGGAGCAAGGCAAACAAGGACATCAACTGTGGGAGGCTTGGGCAACTGCGGGGGGCTTGTAAATAAGCAACTAAAAGGCAGTTTGCGCGGCAGTTCACGCAGGCAGGGAAAGCGGGCAGGGTAGCAGGCGTGGTCTTGGCAAGTACTGTCTCTCCTTCCTCCCCCTGTCAGTCATGGCCAGAACCAGGAAAATTACAGCCACGGTCAAAACCACAAGGGAGGCTCAGACACCCAAGGCCAAAACCACAAGGGAGGTTCAGACCCAAACTACCCCTGTGTCAGTGGACGTGGCTGTCCAGACCTCTGGCTGCAGGGAATGCCCGAGCCTGCTAGGCGTACAGGAGGACAGCCTGCAAAACACCTGTGCTCACTGTGAGCTGGTAAACGACTGGCTCTCCGTGATAACAGAGCTAAAGGA
>WEKX01019055.1:17338-36480 GCA_013390025.1 Pitta sordida
TCTGCTTTTTCCTCATCTCTAGTTACTATATTCCCCTCTGCATCCAATAAGGAATGAAGGTTGTTCCAGCCTTTCTTTTTGCTGTTAATGTATTTATAAAAGCTCTTCTTGTTATCCTTTACAGAAACAGCTAACTTGAGTTCCATCTGGGCTTTTGCCTAATTTTCCTCCTACATGACTTAGCAACATCCTTAAACATACCCTGGTTTACCTCCCCTTTCTTCCAAAGGCAATACATTCTCTTTTTTCCTACTAGATTTTCAGGAGCTCCCTCCCCATCCAGGCCAGTCTTCTACCCCTCTGACTCGTCTTTTGGCACATTGGGATCACCTGCCTCTGTGCTGTCATTAACTCATTCTTAAAGTATGTCCANAATCGAGGTCAGGCCAATAGGTCTCTAATTACTCAGATCATCTTCCTGGCCCTTCTTGTGAATGAGTGTTACATTGCATTAGCCAACTTCCAGTCTTCCAGTACATCACCGGTAAGCCAGGACTGTTGATAAATTATGGAGAGTGACTTAGTGAGTTCACCTGCCAGCTCTTTCATCACCCTGGGATGGATCCAGTCAGGTCCCATCGACTTATGAGGATCCAAGCTGCTCAACATGACTCTAGCTACCTCCTCCTGGATTACAGCAGGGTTATACTGAACCCCTACCCCATCCACCAGTTTAGAAGTCCGGTTATCCTGTAGACAATCTGTCTTGCTGTTAAAAACAGAGGCGAAGGAGGCATTACGTATTTCTGCTTTTTCCTCATCTCTAGTTACTATATTCCCCTCTGCATCCAATAAGGAATGAAGGTTGTTCCAGCCTTTCTTTTTGCTGTTAATGTATTTATAAAAGCTCTTCTTGTTATCCTTTACAGAAACAGCTAACTTGAGTTCCATCTGGGCTTTTGCCTAATTTTCCTCCTACATGACTTAGCAACATCCTTAAACATACCCTGGTTTACCTCCCCTTTCTTCCAAAGGCAATACATTCTCTTTTTTCCTACTAGATTTTCAGGAGCTCCCTCCCCATCCAGGCCAGTCTTCTACCCCTCTGACTCGTCTTTTGGCACATTGGGATCACCTGCCTCTGTGCTGTCATTAACTCATTCTTAAAGTATGTCCAGCCTTCCTGGATCCCCTTGCCGTTAAGAGTTGTTTTCCATGCATTCCACCGTAGTTAGCATTGGCATCGCCTCCATGTCTGTATTTATGGAAACAGACACACACACGCATGCAGGGTCTTGACATTGGCTGAGCTAGCAGTCCAGGCTCCTGTCAATGTGGAACAGGACCGCACGGTGCTGTGTGTTACATTATAAGACTTCTCCAGTCCTGCAACAGGTGGGAAGGTGGCCTGTGCCACCTCTGCCGCAGAATGGGACCATGCTATGCCACAGAATTACACACTGCATCCATAAATCTCTGAATTGGATTCGTGGAGAAATTTTATGCAAATCACTAAGGTCACGAATGAGAAGACGCGAATGACTGAGGTATGACTGTATCTTCATACATATCAGATTTTAATGGAACTTTATAACTCTGGCCTTGTGCACATTTTGCTGTGATCATACACATAAGCCTAAATTACTAATTAGAGATGGGTCAAGAACCCTGTAGTATAAAGTTGTTCAAGTAATGTGGAAGTGCTTATTGTTTCACAAATTGTTTCCTTTACATGAGTGTCTCTTTTTGAGACAGTGGGAGGGTTTACTTATCAAAATTGGACAAGAGATTGTTTATAGATGTATCAAGACTTATTACAAATATAAATTAAAGATGTATGTACAGTGATCCCTCAGAATTTACTGGGGGTCAGGTCAGGGCAGGTCCCACAAGTTATGAAATCTGTGAAGATACCGAAACCATAAATATTCAACTACTCCCCACTTACAGCCATGCACCCTCCACTAATAAAGTCTGGAGAGGCAGTCCTGGGAGTGTGGCTCACACTGTAGCACTGCACTGAAGTGGAGGAAATGCCCTTTGGTGCTTCTCGGCCATGAAATCCAGGGTCCGGGACATTCTGTGCACGTGCGTGGTCTCACAACTCACTGAAAATCCAACCCCAAGTCAAGTAATTGAATACGTGGATATGCAAGCCGCAAATATGCGGGGGATCACTGTATATGAATATGATACTAACAACAGGGAATGAAAACAAAAACAAAAACAAAACCACACCCCCCATGACCCTGACAACCCCGATGGCTAGGACCCAAAACCACATCAGCCATCCACACTGAAAACCCCAGAAAGGCTAAAACTGTAACAAAAAGGATTCAACAGCAGGGTAGAGTCCAGAGTTCGCCACTTGTCGTTGCGACGGGATAGCAGCAGTCTCTTGCCAATGAAAGAGAGAAAGTGCTACTCCAGTGAGGGACAATGGGAGACTGACCCAGTCATAGGAGTGCAGAGGAAACAGCCTGCTGGCCACAGAGAGTCTGACCGTTGCAGATCCAGTGCACAGCACCTCTCTGAAGCAGTCCTGAGGGAAGAAGAGAAGGAGGCACTTCTGCCACACCAGAGGTTTTAAACCCCCTGCCCTGTAACAATTTCCTTTTCCCCGGTGGCCAATGAAAAGCAGCTCCAACAAGTTAAGCCTTCTGTTCTGATTTCTGTTTACTCCAGAAGAGACAGTGGCCTGCATCACAGCTCAATGGCAGCCTCCATGATGCACCCCACATGACGCCTGCCGCCGGCACTGCCAGCCAGGTGGGGCCCAGTGCCCGCCTGCCACCACCTGTGGCAGCGGTGGCACTTGCCCACCGCCAGCAGCACAGCCTCCCATGGGCCCACAGGCTGTTGTCCTCTCCCTGATCACGTGTGCACAGTCCAAGCTAGAGGGTCTGGTAATGCACCACTGGCCCGCTCTAGACCCTCAACAGCAGCAGCGGATCACAGATCACACAGCATCCTTAGATAAAAAACTTGCTGCCTGAATTCACCCTGTGATAAAATGGAAAAAATTCCAAACCAGTATATCTTTAAAATGTCTCAAACACTAACCTATGACAATAAGAAGTTCATAAAATTCAGGTTTAATCATATATTTCCTAATAAATATCTGTCCACTTATAGAGGGAACCTGAGAGCACACTATTTTGCAGAATACTCATGTTAACTAACACACACTATTTCCAACTACTAAATGGGATAAATAAAAAATTACATAATACCTACAATAAAATAATTATGGTTGTTACATAAATGCAAATTTGAAAATAAAACCTCACAAACAAATACGCATAAATAAACATCAATACCCAAATTATTTGCCAGCATTTAAATGCTAAATAAATAAGCCACTGCATGATCAGCTAATAATATACTAAGAAAATAAAGCAATTCTTTAATAGAATGTTCAGTAATTGCTCATTTTGGAGTCTTGGAAGTCTCAGTTGGATGACAAGTTGACTATGAGCTGATGGTATGCCCTTGCAGCCAGGAGTCCCTTCACTGGAAAGGGTGTGGCCAGCAGGTCAAAGGAAATGATCCTTCCTCTCTACTCAGACCTGTTGAGGCAACGCCTGGAATTCTATGCCCAGTTTTGTGCTCCGCAGTACAGAAAAGACAAGGAGCTACTGGAGAGGGCCCAGAAGAGGCTCACAAAAATTATTTGGCATCTCGAGCATCTCCCTTTTGAGGAGAAACTGCAGGAGCTGGACCTGTTTAGTCTGGAGAATAGAAGACTGAGAGGGCATCTCACTAATGTGTATAAATATCTCAAAGGCAGGTGCCAACAGGATGGTGTCAGATTTTCTTCAGTGGTGCCCAGGGACAGGATGAGGAAGAGTGGTCATAAACTAAAGCCCAAATAACATGAGGAAGAACTTTACATTAAAGGTGGCAGAACACTGGAACAAGTTGCCCAAGGAGGTTGTGGAGTCTCCCTTTCTGGATATGTTCAAAACCCACCTGGAGAAGCTCTGATCTTGTTAGTTAATAAATCCTTTATATTCTTCACTTGTAGTTTGCCTTGCTTTGCCTGTAACAAGTTATTTTTCCAGCTTTATTCCTCCAGGAGAGGTTGTGGGTGAATCTCTGCCATCCAGCCAGGGTCAAACCACGACAAGAGCCAGTTGAATTTACGTTATGTTGTGTATACATGGCAAATTAGTAGACAAAAAGGATCAACTCTTTAATTTTTCAGAAGTGGATAATAATAATAACTTCAACAGTTTGCAGACACTTTTTTTTATGTTAGTGTCCCTTTTATCGATTACTTTATATCTAAGACTGAATCCTAATTGGTTGACATTTTTTATTTATGTATGTATCTCTAGTTACATTTGGAAAGGGAGAAAAAATATCATTGTGCGCTGCTTTCCTACCTTCCCTTTTGCCAACAAACATTTACCATAATAAATGTTTTATTATTAAATGCCTTAATACCTAACATTTTGGTTTTAGTTTATAGAATCAGATTTGAGGCAGAAGTTGGAACATGCCAAAGGAATGTCAGAGACAGCAAAAGAGACACTCAAAGATTTCAGCACTCAGAAGATGCAATTACAGAAGTTGATTGGTCAGATGACAGACTGGTTAACAGAAGTGGAAGAGATGCTGTTAAACTCTGCACATAAACTGGATCCTGAAGTTCTAAATAAAGTAAAGGTCAGTGATGAAGAAAAGTAATATGTTTTTTCTTACACAATGTGTTTTTAAATGAGAGGTTTTGCTAAGCATTGTACTTAATTTTCATTTTAACATTCCTAGAATGTTAGCAAATAATACAGTGGTATTTTAGGAAGTTCTTTGTTGTGAACTCCTCAGTTGTTACTCCAGGATGTTTGCAAGTCCATTGACTCCCTTGCAATATGAGTTATGAACTTGTAACTTGTCACAGGAAAACACATTGTACAAAACTCTATTTTAACACAAACTTCTACCTTAGAAGTGCTTCTCAATTCTCGTACAGAGTTATTTTGTCTACAACCTAGTGCTCTCGATTGCATACAGTTATGCACATCACAATATGAAAAATCACATAGAGATTTTTCATAGTGAGAACATGTTAATGTTGATACACCAGCCAATTCACATTTAATTTTCACACAAAGTCCTTCTCATTCAGAAATCCATCAAATACCGGTTTCATATTGAATCTCACATACACCTTCAGACTTTGCTGAAAATAGCTATTGATATTCAATATCCCTTGAAAATTATTTATTTATGATAGAGTAATAAATCATGACAAACATCATTTTTATGATGGCTCTTTAATTTCAAGAATTTATCTCACTTGGAAAATTCTGGAAACATGATACAGTACCTCATCCCATCATTGTGTCTGGAACTTGGAGGAAAGAAATATGGGAAGAGTAGGAATACTTGAGAAAAAGGGGTTTATTTTGTTTCTGTACAAATATCATATTTATGTCGTAACCTTATTTCCAGGAAACACAAAAAGACCTTCAGCTTCAGCAACGCACCATTGACTCAGCATGTGAGAACCTCAACAGCCTGTGTCGGAAATACCATTCTGTGGAGCTGGAAACTCTTGGTGGCACTGTCACTTTGTTAAGAAAGAAGTATGAAGCTGTGAATCTGCTCTGTTCCAGAACACAAGCCAGACTGCAAGAGTCCTTGGAAAAACATTTCCTCTGTGAGTCTTCAGGCTTGTTAATATGAGCCATTAGCCCACAGCCATGAATCACTCTCGAGTCTGCCAGAATTCCCAGTGATTTCACTTGCAATTAAAACTTTATTTTTGCATGGAGCCTTACAAAAAGGTCTGTTACCAAATATTCTTTTGTTAGCTGCTAGGAAACAAAGCAGGTTACATAAAGAGAATTCAACTTTAATCACTGTATATATAATGTAATATGCATGTAACAAAGTAACATGCATGAAAAAACAGCTTTTCTCACTCCTGTATTGCATAAATGGACTTTGTGTATTTGCCATAAAGAGATGTAATGAAATGGAGGTGTTTATCATGTAAAAGTACCCATCTGAAGCATTTCCTGGGCTCATTGGATAGTCATTGGTGAAAAATAAGCAATTTTTAATCTTATTTATTAAAATATTAATCTAGATTTTATTTAACATACAATTGGGACAAATCATAGATGGAAAATCTCATCTTTTTCTATTCACTGCAAGGGACAGCCTGGTGTGACTGTTCAAATTTGGATGGTTGCAGTGGAAACCTCTAACTTTTTTGCGAAATTAATTTCACTAATTATGAAATTAATTTTGCTCTCATTGGAGGCAATGAGAATTATCCTGTTTGCTTTTACACACTGTTCCTGAGGGATTAAGGAGTTGCTTAAAATAGCTGTACAATATTGTGAATAATGCTGCATCTTAATGTTCTCTTCTCTTCTCTATATCTTTTTATTAAATAAGATTCTATGCAAGAATTCCAGGAATGGTTTTCTGGTGTGAAGATTGCAGTAAAAGAATCATCTGATAGGTCTGGGGACAGGAAAACCATAGAGGCAAAGCTTCATGACTTGCAGGTATAGTGAACAAATTTTAAAAAACCCTCCATAATTAGGAATTTAGTATAAGTAGCCAATTGTATTTCTGAAAGAGTTTGTAGATGCTAACATATGTATCGATTGTGGTTTTGCAATATATACTGTAGAGGGAATACAATGAAAACTGTGTTCACTGTTCTGAGAGATAAGAATTTAATTTCTGGAAGGTTTATGTGTAACTAAATAATTCTTGTTTCTGATTTTTGATATTTTTTCATTTTTGCCTTTTTTCCTCTTCTTTTCTATTTCCTATTTTTCCTTACACTACTACTTAAAATCCAGTTTAGTACAGTGGTGAGGGTCCCCACCTGGCTCACAGGATACCCAGGTTCGATTCCTGCCAGGAGGCACCGGTGCCTAGAGTTGGACTCGATGATCCTTGTGGGTTCCTTCCAACTCAGGATATTCTGTGATTCTGTGATTAATCAGCATTTCAGATTAATACTGATATGTCAAAGCTTATATGTATATACTACTGATGAGACAGAACAAAAATAGCAGACACCTATTGCAAACAACCCTAATTCTTGAAATGTGTAACCTCTTCAGGAGATTATCAAACTAACCAGAGAAAAAAATTAGTATCTTGAGATCAAATAAGAAAATCATCGAGTGCTATGAATTTTATCCCCACTTAATAAAATTTTATTTGAACTATCTGCTTAGAATTCTTTCCATAGCTAGACATGGTTCTCAGCTTGTTGGGGAAATCTGATCACCTCTCATAGAAATATTGCTAATCTTTTTTTATCAAATCTTGCATGTTTAAACTAATTTTTTTTCATTACACAGGGTGTGCTGGATTCTGTTAGTGAGGGACAGAACAAATTCGATGCTGCTTGCAAAGAAGGAGAAAGTTTGTATAGTTGTTTACCCAAACCAATTGTGAGTCATATTCAGGAGCAAATAGCAAAGTCTAAGCAGAGCTTCCAGGAATTCCTCAACCAGTGTCTGAATGACAAGAAGGCCCTGGAAGCTTGTGCCTCACACCTGGGAAGGTGAGTCATACCAGTAGTCATAAATGGACTGCATGGATTTGTCTGTCTGCGAAACCGTAGGGCGAAATATGAAATGACTTCCAATAGTTGCTCTAGTCCTGTTTGCTTTTTGCTTTGGAAATGTTGAAGAGAAATTGAAGTTCTCTGATTAAAACGGAGTATCATGTCATTTAAAAGACATTTCCTGTAAGGAAAAGGTGTGATGAATGTTTAAGTCCTGCCTTGGGATTTTCAGATAGTATGCTTTTTACACAGCCCGTGCCTGTTCTGTCCCATTGACAGAACATATTTATGACATTTATTAAGAGGTAATAAGAAAACATCCTTAAATTACTACTTAGGGCTGGAATCGTGGGAGTTAAAGTATTTTCACATCTAACTAGATTCAAAACTGTTGCTAACTGAAAACAAAGTTAGTATAGCAGTCATGGGTAAAAGTGCAAAATGAGATGGTGTGCCTTCATGTAAGGAAAAGGTATTCAAACTTAGAGCCAGAATTTGTTTTGCTGAGTTTCAAGCACTCAAGATTCCAGTTCTCTTCTGTTGGAGAAACTGAAAACACAATTCAAGTGTTCTGAAAAAATTGCCTCAGATGTTCTAAGTGTCAATGGTGACAAAAAGCCCACTTTTACCTATTTTTCTTTTGGTCTTTCTTTTTGTCTGCTTTTAGTGACTGTAGTAATAAATAAAAGCACTGTCACTTTAAATTTCAGAGGCTTCAATTCTCCCTGTAGTTCCCATGATTTTGCTGAACATTTTTAGAGAGTTGCTGAATATTTTTAGATTAGTAGTCAGTGTGGAATTATGTTTTGTGTACAACTCTCAAGGCATGAAATCGATACCCAGTCTTGTGGTTATTAACTTCTTACTAACTTTACCCCTTCTGCGAAGTAATTTTTAAGGCAATATGTATCTGTTCCATAGCTTTGAAGATCAGTACAAGAAACTTGGCCTGTGGATGCATGACATGGAAGAAAGAATAAGCACGGAAGCATTAGGAGAGAACAAGCAGCTTATTTCTGAGAAGAAAAAGGAGGTGCAAAAAGTGGAAAAGTTCCTGGAAGAGTTGCTGAATTCAAGGTATATGGCAAAGACATTTTCTAAAGTACTATCGCTTTTTCCTTTGCTAAAGCAACTGTAAAACTAAATTGTTGGGATAAACTGTATTTGTGAAAGATAGAGAAAATGTTGGAAAACATTCTGTGAATAGAAGTTAAATCTTGGCACTTCCAGTTTCAAGGAATTTCCACCAAGTCCAATATTTCGTATTAAGAAAAGCTTACCATACTTCATTAATAAATGGAAACTGAAAAATATAATTTAAAAAAAATAAATCTTAAAAATATTGCTTTTAAAAACAATAATGAAAATTACATTTATCATTAGATCCATTTAAAATTTTTCTTTCTTTCTGTCCTGAAACACTCAGACCCAGCCAGGTTGTCAGAATCCCTTTCCCATACTGCTGGCTTTATAAAAGAGCTCAAATAGCATACACATTGGCTGTGATATCTTTCTAAAATTCAGACGTAGCCAGCAGAGGGTAAAGTAACTGCCATTTTGAGTACACAGTGGTTTTTTCAAATTCTTTTTTTATTATTATGTTGGTGAAGATGGAACAGAAATAGTAGTCAATTGTTCAAGCCTCATAGCATGCTAAAAATAAACTCTCAGTCACTCCCTATCCCCTTGAGACCAATGCAGGATATTTTGGTCTAATGTAAATTCCCCGTAAGGACCGGAAATCAGGAAAGGTGATCAAGTAGATTAACTGAGGCTGTATGAACCTGGTTTAATCCCTTCTGCTGACCCTTTTGCTGAACCCCAGAGTCAGTGTCTAATACTGAACAAATGGCCTGACCTTTCCATCATGCCTTCCTAGCTGTCAAAGACTATGAACTCCTTAGAAGCTTTGGCAGGAACACAATAGATCATATAGAACTGGAAAGTTTGACAGCTGAAAATAAAATTAAGTTAGCTTTTAATTTAAATGTGCAACACAAAGGTCAGTGTGATCAGTCTGAGCACCAAACTCTTCATGAAATGTCACTGCACACTGCATTAATCAAGCATGCTGCTTAGATTTGCTTTCAGTCTCTCCTAGATAATTTTTTCTGTTAACTATGAACTCTATCACTGGTGGAGTAAGTGATTATGACAGAACCTTCATAACTTCAGATAATTGCTATAATATTTTATGCATTCTGAAACTGATTTTAAGTATCCTTTTTTTTTCAGGGAATCTTTTGATCAGTTGTCCCAAATGGCACAGACTTTAAATGAAGAAGGCCATGGTGAAGGGAGGGAAGTGCGTCTGGCTTCTCAACATCTCACCAGTTATCAAAACATGGTCAAAAGTGTCAAGGAGAAGCTGCGAACTTGTCAGCTTGCACTCCAAGAGCATCTCACTTTGGAGGAGGCATCGGAGAGCATGTGGTCATGGGTGAAAGAGGTGCAAGATAAGCTGGCGTCATCACAGAGTACTCTTGGTAGCAAAGCCATGCTGGAGAGCCGACTGACACAAATTCAGGTAAAAAAGGATTCAACTACAGATTATATATCAAGATTAATATAATATTGAGTGTGAGCCGCATCAGTGGAAAAGGTATATTTTTAGATTTTATTGTTTCTATGGTTATGAAGAAGAGGGTCAGAATTTAAGGTGATCTTGATAAATTGGAATGGGAAAAACAGGATGAAGTTTAATGGAGACAGGTCCCAGATATTATATTTCATAAGGAATAATAAACTATGAATATGTATATTCAGGTCAAAAATGCTTTCTAATAGAGGGGAAGCCTTACAATATTTGACAGAGCTGTGTCTGTCACAGGAGGTCTTCAGGAAGAGATTAGATAAACATCTATTAGGAAAGTCACTAGTGTAGGAGATCCTTTCTTGAGATTTGTTGAAGCTATGTGGTTCTGTCTTATTGTGCAGTGCTTGAACTCCTCAATATCTACTGAAATATGAGCAACATTTTAGGCTGATAAATCCAGTAAAAAACCTGCATAGATGTAGGAAAAACTACTGGGTCACTTGCACATAGCAAGGCACAGGCACTTACAAGAAGAGGTACCAAGGAATTCATACTGGATATGACTGTCAAGGATAAATGAACTCAGAGACAATGGTGTCCACTACTGAAAGAGCTTTCATCTCTCATCGGGGTTCATTTGATATTTTGACTTATTTTGCATCACAGGAGATCCTCTTACTCAAAGGTGATGGTGAAGTTAAGCTGAACATGGCCATTGGCAAAGGGGAACAAGTACTGAGAAGCAGCAGTGAGGAAGGACAAAAAGTGATACAAACTGAGCTACAAACACTGAAGGATGCATGGAATAACATCATCAGTACCTCGGTGACCTGGCAAAGGTAAGACTCCCTGGAGAACATAGGTCAGACCCTACCGTCTTTGCTTAACTGCACATAGAACGTTCGTTCATTACTTCAGTAATTCAGTACTTCAGTACTTTATTCATTACGTTCATGCATTATCAAAGAGAATCAAAATTTCCTGGGAAAAAATACATCCTTCTATAAAAAAAAAGGTGAGTTGACCCTATCAGATTAATCAAATTTCATATGAGATTGTATTTCACAGAAATCTGAAAGTGAATAGAAATCATACAAATTCATACAGAGATAAATTTAAAAATGGCTTTCTGAGTTATTAAGCCTGTACTTGGGTGGGACCAAGAATATATGACAGATATTTATCTACTTTTCCCATACAAAACTCTAGGAAGGTTTCTCAATTCTGTTTTTCATTATGTTTTTTTATTAAAAAAGATAAATTAATAATATCAACTCCAAATAATCCTTCTTGCATGTTAAGCTGATTTCATCTTGCCTCAACCTCAGTGGAAATGTGAAGTTTTTCTTATTGTCTGTGTGAGACCATTTTATATACTATATGAAGGCCTCTATCATCTCTGTTCTAGACAAAGTGCTATTTCTCTCTTTCTCTGCACTAATACTTTCTGGACTTCTTTCATCCTTGTTGCTCATTCAACAAGTGGAAGACTATAACTAGTTTGCCTACATTTTTCTTAAAATATAATAACTGAAAGTGGGCTGACCTCTTACTGTATTTGAGACCTTATTAATTCTGCAGAGTGTATCAGTACTGTCCATTCCCTTCATGTAAGACTCTCCTTAATCCATTCCAGAATTAGATTTTCTTTTCTTCCCAATAGTTTTGTTTAGTTTTGTTTAATTTTATTTACTTTTTAAATCATTTTCTATCTTCAAATCCTTTTCCACAATACTGACCTTTGCCAGTTATACCCAATTTTGTATTTGTAGTTCTATCTTATTTATCCTTCCTAAGTAAGGCATTGTTTTCACCATAAAATTCCATCTTCTTAAAATTTCTTTGAAGAACATCTGGCATTTAAATCCTATAATCCAAACCAGTTGTGGTCGCTTTCTCATTGCTGTCACCTGTAGGTTTTACAATCACCCTCTATTCTATCATCCCAGGCATTAGCAGATACAACTGGGCCCATGGTGAGCTTCTGCATGGTCCTGCTCTCTTTAGTTCTCTAACAAAAACTAATCAGAAAGATCCTAAATATCAGTGGTGGGAACCATGTTATGCATAAATTTTTGCCATTGAAAGTGGTGCCACTTTCTTAGTTATTCCAACGTTGCAACAGAATTGCACGTAGAAAATTATAATGGGCTGTCTTCAATATGTCATTCAAATATCAGCCAATTTTTGTCATAAAATACTATTTAGATTAGGTTAGTCCATTGCATTTTGAGTGAAATCCTTACCACACTCTTGTCTATCATTAAGTCCAATGGAATGAGAATTACATTCCTCAACATGAATCTCAGAGAAATATTGTGATCTACTGGGTAGAGCCAATATGTAACAGAAGAAAATACTACTTATAAATTGTAAATGGTATTATAGATAATTGGTTTGTTCTTTCAAAACTTGGCAAAATATCTCCCAATTGACAATAATTTCATAGTCTGCTGCATGTTTTATCACTCTGATCATAAAAAACTCCAGTAATCCTCAGTATTTTGCTTTGCTGAACAGACACTGAAATGTGCTTTTGATTTCTGAGACAGACAGATTGCTCATGTAACCTGTAATAGGGAAGTAGTTGTATTATGTTGTACATAGTAGCCCAAAAACAACAGGAATTCCAGAATAACTTGGATATAAATTAATACAGAAAACTAAAGCAAGATGGAGAAAAAAAGCCTATATTCTAAACATATTATGCATGACTACAGACAGTGTAACAATTAAGGTATAAGTGGACTCTTTTTTTTTTAAAACTATTGAAAAGTTCTCATCAGCAATTTGTATGTTTCTTTTAATGTAAGCTGCCTAGATTCTGTTGTTAGCCAGTGGAATGACTACCTGGAAAGGAAAAACCAGCTGGAACAGTGGTTAGAGAAATTGGATCACAAAGTGGAACAGCCTTTAGAACCACAGATTGGTCTGAAGGAGAAGTTTGCTCAGCTGGACCACTTTCAGGCTATTGTTTCTGAGATAGAGGATCATTCTGGTGATTTACAGCAGCTCATTGAAAAAGCTGTGGAGCTCTATGAAAAAACAGGAGATGATTCTTTTGGAGATGCAGCTCAAGAAGAGCTAAAAACACAATTTAATGACATCTCAGCTGTAGCCAAGGTAAGCTAAAGATCTCCATTTCGAGTAAATACAATGTTTAGACATTTGTATATATACATAGCTAAAATCTTAATTTTTGTAATTTTTTTGTAAGTAAAGGTTGGATTGTGTTTAAATCATCTTGCCTCTACTATGATTTGGCCTAATAAAAAATAGGATAGTTTAATAAAATTCCGTGGAATGCAGAAACTATATTAGGAATTAAAATTTGTAGTTACAATTTTCAAAAAGTGAAGGCCATACATTTTATTCTTAGTTTCAAATATACAAGAGTACTTCTGATATTCTTACAGATATTTTTTCCTCTAATTAGAGTATCCACACAGTAGGAAAGAGCTATTTGATTAGCTAATTTTGGTTTTGGTTAGTTTCGAGAAACATTCATTTGGGTTATCTCGCAAAAATATAACAACAAATCTACTCTGTCAGACCAAAGGCAAATTTAGACCACTATACTCTTTCAATTTCATAGTAAGGCAACTGACTTCACTTTAAACTTACATGAAAAAGCTAAAATGGAGCCAGGAAGCAGTTCTGTGTCTGTTAGGGAAAGCATCTTCCAGGACTGCAGAGATGGGGCTGGGGACAGCCGCCACTTCTGATCTGGTGGTCAAAATCACAGAATCTTCTGAGTTGGAAGGGACCCACAAGGATCATCGAGTCCAACTCATAAACAGCACCGCTGCCTCCCTGGTGGGAATCAAACCCCAGTCTCCTGCGTGAGATATGGGGACACTCACCACTGTACTAAAGTGGACTGAGCAGTGGAACTCCTTTGTGGTCTTCCTAGGGGACATCTCTATGACTCTGCTTAGCATTTGTAGATACTAGATGTAGATGTGGATCTGTTGGCGCTTCTAAAGAACAGCTGTGTTTCTGCCGGCAATGTTGCTCCCTGGATGATCTGCAAGACGCTCTCCAGGCTGTATCTAGGAAAGCATGCCGGAGTTGCACTGCTGCAGCATTGATATCTATTAAGCAATAAATTGGACTGTGTTAAAGTGTGGTTTTGCATACATTTTCAGAGGGCTTCTTGTCCAGATCAACCTGAACCACAAGTTGTGCTGTGTAGCTGTATTCTGCTGCTACACACTCTATCTTGCATGCATGCTAAGAGAGTCAGACCAGCAGTGCATGCTTCTAAAGAACAGCACAGTATTTTAAGTACTTTAATGGCCTTATTTTTGTTCTTTTTCCTTTTTCACCTGAATTATAGGAGAAAATGAGGAAAGTGGAAGATATTGTGAAGGATCATTTGCTCTACCTTGACGCTGTGCATGAATTCACAGACTGGCTCCATTCTGCAAAGGAGGAGCTTCACCGCTGGTCAGATACATCTGGAGATACACCAACTATACAGAAAAAGCTGGCCAAAATCAATGTAAGATAAGTTTGTTTTCTTGTGTAATTCAGATGCTATGCTCTAAAATAAGTCAAACAGCTGTGGGATCTTACTTTTTGTTTCTTTGAAGTGGTGATTACATTTCAGTGATCTGAAAGCAAGCTTTTTAAGCTATGGTTTGTTTTCAACTGCCTTCCCATATATATTAACAGATAGAGTAAAAGTATAATCAGACTTAAATTAGCCACAGCACACATGGAAACAATTTGCCAAAGCGGAAGCCCAGTGGCATTACAGAAGAATGTGGCTTAGCTGATTAATGAATACTCTTCTGTCTTCATCCCCAAATATGGTTTCTCCATGAGCAGAATTGTCTGAATCAAAATCAGAAACAAACTTTTCTGCTTTGCATGAAATGGAGACCTGTAAAACAGCACAAGGATTCCTCTCCCCAGATACAGTAGAAATGTATGGGCTGCTCCCATGTGTATACTCTCCTTAGCCTGGCATCTATTCTTAGGCATTTGAGTGTCTAAGTAATTTGCATATTCCTGAATGTAACATTAAAGCAGACTGAAAGTTTTGCTTGTGTCTGGTGTTTGCATTCAGATACTCATACTAACAACATTTTACTCCGCTCCTAAATGTGAGAGTGGACCAGTGAACATGAACCCTATTTGAAAATTCAGGATCCCCAAGATCAAATGACATATTTGTTGTATGCTCTTGGGTAGTTTTCAATCTTCTTTGTGCTCAAACTCATTATATATAAAATTGGAAGGGAGGAGATACTAGTGTCTAGCTCAAATGACTAACCAGAGAAGAAATAACATAACTCTGGCATGCAATGTTTGGGATGGTATTTATATTCTCCAGTTTCTTAGGCTGAAAGCTCCCAAAATTCTCTTGTATGAGACGTGTGAGATTGAAATAGGACGCTGTAGAGAGAATTCAGCTCTGGAGGAAAAAATGAAAACAAAAAAACAAAAGCAAACAAAAACCCCTCCCTCAAATCCCCAAACTCAGAAAAAACCCCATGTGCAATCAGTTTTAGCACATCGCAGGTCACAGGCAGGCTCGAAACTGCAGCTGTGTTTTACAGACTGCTGTGAGCAGCCATACACCAGCCTTTCCCATGCCAACGATCACAATGATGTCCTTCTGTTCCGCATCTTAACCTAAACCGGGATTTTCAGTATTCTTTCTTTCTGCAAAGCTTATAGCAGTTTCAGAACCGTTGTTTAATGCGCGCAAGACCCGCAGACAGTTGAGTGGGTTTTATTGCCCCCAGGCTGCCGACGGCGGTTCCCAGAGCCGCGGTCGGTGCGGGACGGGACGGGACAGGACGGGATGGGATGGGAGGCGTTCCCCGGCCGGGGGCCCCTCGTTCGCGGCCGTGGCGATGGCGGCTGCCGAGTTACCATGGCAATGTCTCCCTGCAGGAGCTGGTGGAGTCCCAGCAGACCGGCGCGGGCCGGCTGTGCCGAGTGGAGACGCTGGCTCCCGCCGCTAAGCGCGGCACGACGGCCGGCGGGTGCCAGCTGCTGGCGGCCGAGATGCTGGCGCTGCAGGCGGACTGGCGGCAGTGGGAGGAGAGCGCCCGCCGCAGCCAGGGCGGCCTGCGGGACCTGCTGAGCCAGATGGCCCTGTCGGAGCGGGAGGTCTCGACGCAGGCCGAGCGGCTGGAGGAGACTGTGCGGCGGTTCGGGGGGCAGCTGGCCGCCTGGTCCCAGGGGCTGGCCCCCGCCGACAGCCGGCACACCGACGCCGAGGTCGTGGAGAGCTGGAGAAAGGAGAAAGTAAGGGCATGCCTCTTTGACTAGCAGCTTTTCGGTCGTGAATGTATGGTCACTGCGCGCAGGAAACTGCCGCCAAGCGGGATTATCAAGTAGGGAAGTAATAAAATGTACTTGCGAGAGATATTTCTGTGAAACCCCAGCTCCCCAAACTCTTTTTGTGGCTGTGATCACAGCCAGCAGTGTTTGCAGAAGACGCTCCCCCCCCCCCCCTCTTGTACTGTGCCGTACAAGACTTAGGAAACGCTGCCCGGATTTTAGATGTTAAAGCCAGGGTTTGCCCCTGGGAGAAAGCCAAGGGGCTGGCACCCCGGCTCTGAGCTGCGCTTCCTCGGTGAGCAATGTTTCGAGCCGGAGTAGCACTTGATGGAAGAAATGTGAAGCATTTCCTAAAAGCCAAGTAAACAGCTGGAGCAATTTCTGACTTGAAATTTGTCAGGAGTGTATTTGGCTTATACTTTCTGTTTCTTGGACAGAAATACATTACGCACGTTGAGATCTTGTCCAATCTTTAAAGAAGTTATTCTGGAAAGTGGTGTACTTGCTAATTGCTTTGCTTTGAAACGCAGTGGAATTTAGAGAAATAGAGGTTGTTTCTGTTCCTAGTTGTCTTCTAGCTGAAAAATTCCTCGCGTGTCACTCACACACAGAGACACTATATTTATATATATGTATATAAACATATATATGTTTGTAAAGACCAAGATAAATGTTTGTATGTATCTCAATTACAGTGAATCAGAGATGATGATGAAAGATGCAGAGTACTTCCCTTTCAGGATAGTGTTGTTCTAAAGCAGTTTCAGTAGAGGGAGATAGGTGTGTGATGCCTGCTGTCTGACCTCTTGACTGAAGACATATTAAAAAAAACACAAACCAGAACACCTTCTCTTTGAACTGAGATTATTAATCTCCTTCTCTAGTGTCCATGCCAGGTTATTTCTGTGGCTTCCTCTTTCACAGAATTCATTGCACAGATTTATGGAACCTGCTTGCTTGAGTGCCTGTGTGTTAAAGTTGCAAAGCTGACATTAAGTTGAAGCGAATAATGGTACAAATATGCGGTCTTCCATGTATATATGATTTTAAAAAGGAAAGTAAGGCATGGGATTGTCATCAACACACCAAGCAGTGTTTATTTCATAAATGCAGAAGTACTAATTTCAAAGGATATTGCTTTTAATTAGTAGTATATATAATATGTATGTACTGCGGAGGCATCTCAAGATGTTACTATGCACAGCCCTACCATGTCATTTTATTTATAGGTAGAGGAAATGTGACAGTAATCCTCCCATTTCTGGACCTTAGGGATAGGCCTTATTGTAAATGTAAAATAGCACTGCAGCTTTCTATTTCCATTGTTTCACAGTGATTCTGTTGCCATGTAAGCCAAGGCCACAAATTAAAAATGCATTTCCTAATTCTTAGAATTAGCAAACTCATTCTGTTACTCTTTTATACTCAAGGTCTGTTCCCTTAGGTTATATGCAATGTAAGAGCAACAGTTTTTCCACTTGGAATTCAGCAAATTGTTTGGGTAATTGTCAGATTCAAAATTAAATCTAAAATTAAATCTGCAACAGTGAAATCAGTGTTTTTGTATGGAAAAATGGCATAGTTAAATTTATAATTTTGAAAGTTACCGTTCCTGTTTAATAGGTTATGCCTCAGGCTGTATGTCATCAGAATAACTTTGTAGTAGTTATTTAGGTAGGTTATTTGAAACTGAAAAATTGTATTGAAAACAGGCAGTTCTAATCCTGCGCCAGTCTTAAGACATGCTTTCTTTACCAAAAAAGAGAAAGCTGTTCGCATTTCATTTTAGTAATTCCTAACCCAGGCAATTTGTTTACATCTCATGTTTAAGTAATGTCTATTGTGTTGTTATTTCTAATGTTTTAAAAAAGAAATCCTTTAAGTAGTTTAACATCAAGTAACATAAGCAAAAAATAGTTTAAGGGTTTTTTCTACACGTCGTTGCTGTTACATAATTACTTAAGTGCTGCTTTATATGGCATTGAAACAAACCAGCTATGTGACTATTTCAAGTGTCTTTTCATTATGTTTGAACAGATTTCTGGTGTACGAGTAGCTCAAGGAATATAAAGTCCATAATATGAGGATGAATGATGTAAATCAGAGGAGTCCTGAAAATCTGCTGTAGCAAAATATTTTTTCAGACTCACAAGAACGCATAAAAGTTTTTACACCTGACACATCTGAAATGTAAACTTAGTTTTGCAGAGCTTCCCTATGAAGCATTCCCTATAAATGAAAACAGATTTCAGTAATGTTAATATAATCAAGCTGTTATGTAGTATGATTTAAACCTCTGTTATTCATAGCCAACACACGCTTGTAGCTTCATTTTTCTCAGTTGTGCTTTTTTGTCCTGGCAGCTCCGGTACTTGAAAGTAGTAATGTATCTTTTATCTCTTTTTATTGACTCAAGAACACATGATCTAGATCTTAAAAAATTAATTTCACAATTCTGCAGACTTCTTCAGGAAAAGGGATATGAAGCAAGAATAAAGTTGCTTGTGGACAGCAGACACATGACCTCAATCCCAAGTGTTTGCCGTTTTGGTGTTCTAAGTCTGCTAATCAGCTTGCTAGACTCTTGCTATTTCTTTTTACTTTCATTTTGCAAAAAGAGGTATCTATTTACTGCAGAGCTAATCAGTATTTTACAGTGAAAAATCTCATTAGTGAACATTTTTATCTCTGTAATGTAAATTGTGATGTTTTGTAAAACTTCTATGTATAAATGTACATCATTTATACTTTTCCTGAACATTCAATTTTATGCTGATAAATCATTGCAAATTGTTTGCTATGTATATTTTCAATCTTTTA
>WEKX01019055.1:39089-51919 GCA_013390025.1 Pitta sordida
ATATATACACACACATAGATAGATATATGCATATTCAGAAACATGACTTGGGGACATACTTGTCTCCCATTTCCAAGTCCCTGTTCAAATCTGCCTTCATTTTCATGAGCTGTTTCTTAAGTTTATGTTACATGTTTCTTCCAGACAGGCACATTAGCCAAACTAATCTGTACATGCCAAATGCTCTGGCCTGCCTGCACTGCAGAACTTCTATTAGTCTAAGAGAAATATCTGAAGAATTTAGTTCCTAGTGAGACAAGGAGCCAAGTCTGCACTGCTCATTATACTGGAGTAACTGGCAGGAATTTGCAGTGGAGATGCTGTGGACATCAACAAGCACTGTGTTTGTTGGAGTACTTATCACACCTCTCCCAGTGATGCAAGTGGAGCCAACAAAAGCGCTTTTTTTGTTGTTGTCCTTGGCTTAGCTGTCTCCGAAGCAAGTCTTTCTAGAGCAGCAATGACAGGCAGTAACCCAGTTACCCTCACAGGATTGTGAACAGCTGTGAAAGAGTTGAATCTGATAAAAAGCTTTGGGTATAAATTAATTTTCTGGATACAACTCAAAACAGTTTTTATTGAACATGCTAAATTGAAGTCAACAGGCCAATTATATATAAACATGTATCATTGCTATTTCCTCATTATATGTACTTTTGTATGTATACAGCTAGTTGACAATACTATAGCTCATTCATTAAAATGGAATTTATATCTTAAAATGTGCTTTGAGAACATTTTGAGCTGATGAAGTTGAGGCATCCAGAAACTTGATCCTTAGAAACTCATAATTTCAAATCAGTTCTGTAGGTCTAACTGCTAAAATACTCTTGAAAGTAAACATGTGTAGATCATAATTGAATTTGAATTTAAAGTCTGATAAATTTTGATTGGAAGTGTATTTTTTTTGCATGTTCTTGCCAATATTTCTTGTTTATTTTGTTTTAACAGGAAACATTGGATGCTCTAGTAAAGTCTGAACATATGATAGATGAGATCAAAACTCAGTTGAATGATCTTTGTAGATTTTCCAGGGATTTGAGTACTCATTCATCAAAAGTTTCAGGGTTGATTAAGGAGTATAACAGGTACACATTTATCTTATTTATACTTAATGCTGTGTGTGGCAGGGTGTGATCTGTCTTTTAGGGAACCATTAATTAGAATTTTAAAATTAGAAACAGAGGTATTTAGCAATTAGAATCATTATTATGATTCTGGTGTCAACAAAACTTATAAAAAGTAGTAAGTTGGAGTGGGGGAGGGGTGGTTGTTGTTGTTTTCTCTAAAGCCAGAATATGTCACTAAACTCGGCTGAAAAATGATATCAGTATGTCCATACCTCACCTATTACAGAAAGAGGTATGTTTTACTTACCTGAAGGAAGAACAAGCTATACCAACTAGATAGTTTTCTTGATTTTGTCCTTCAGTTTACTCTTCTTTGATTAGTTGGTTCCTTGAAGCAGGAACTATCTAGGGGTGGTCGCATTTGCTTGTTTGCTTGCTTTCTCTCAGCTCACTGTATCTGATTTACTTTGGAGTGTGATACTTGCATTTCAGACACAAGGTTCTGTTGGTTCTTGAAGGGGATTATTGCTTCTGGGTTCTGTAGCTGCAGAAGGAGGGTGTGCTGACTCTGATTCCTTGTAACATTGTGGACTTAACTGAGCCACAGAAGATAGAATTTCAATCACTGGGGTTCTTCAGCCTTCCCTAGAGAGAGAAAGGGACTTGCAGAAGCTGTTCATGCTTAGATGCGCTGAGTCACTCTCTGGAAACACTTACACCTGTCATATCTGTGATAGTTATGCCCCAATTTACATGCTTCACTTTTAAGAACTGAAAGCTTCTAATGGATTTCCTGGTGCTTCAGTTAAGTGCAGAAATTTGGTAGGAGGAATCCAGGTTAACCTAACTTTACCATTGTATTTCAGAGAACTAAACAATAGCATTGTCACCTAACAGAGTTCTGCCTTCCCTCCCTCCCTCCCTCCCTCTCTCTCTTCTTCTTCCCTGATATCATAACCTCAGCCTCTGCCTGCAAGCTTCGAAAGGATGCCAGAGCAAAGAACAGATCTTGCAGCAAAGATTTCGGACAGCTTTCAGGGATTTTCAGCAGTGGCTGATCAATGCAAAAGTCACCACTGCCAAATGCTTTGATGTGCCTCAAAACATCAGTGAAGTTTCAGCAAGCCTGCAGAAAATACAGGTAACTGAATAGCAGTAAAATACTAGTCTGCAGGAGACCAAATCAATTTTATCAACAGTTCAGATTGGATTGTTTGATTAATGACTAACTTTTGTTAATGTCGTTATTGTTAACAGTAAAGGCGCAATGTATTAATTTGCAAGGAAATAAACACTTTTTCTTTGTTAAGCTATTTTGTTTAGATTGATTGTTGGGCTACAGTTTGTAAGTAGTCATTTCTCATAGTAGTTTTCATTGTCTGTTTCTTTTTTACAATGGGAAAAAATATGTGTTTTAAGTAGGAGGCTACTGTAAAATCAGAATGATATCAGAATCGGGTCTTAGTACCTGGAATTATTCCATGGTTATGTGAGTATTTTTGTCTCATGTATGAAAGTAAGCCTATATGGTGAAACACCAGAGTATGGAGTGCAAGCAGGCATTTAAAAAGTATAGTTTTCACATAGAGGTAAAATAAGCCCGAACAGTTCTGTGGAAAGGAATGCCAATTGAAAGTTTATTTTAATACATAAATTGAAAGAAATACTTTAAATGATAGAATATAACTATAATTTTAACTCAAACTAGCAAAATAAGAGTTATATAATGCACCTGTTTCACCTTTACTTAGATGTTGTAAGAGAAGAAATTCATATCTATTTATCAGAAAATACCAAAACCCAAATCACTCCCTCCTTTTTTTGGTAAATTCACTTTCCCTTGCTAAAGTCGTTCACTTCAAAGCACAAACAATGCTGTATTGATATACCAAATATTTTACTGCAGCATAATGGGAATATCTTTAGAGGAAATATGAGGGGCAAGAGTCTTTGTTTGTTTTTTGTTTGGTTTTTTTATTTAAATATAAATGTTTTAGCAAGGTTGGGATTTTTTTGACAGTGCTAAATTTTTTTTATCATTTCAGCCTCCTCATAATGTAAGACCTTACCTTCTTCCTGAAAGCTGCTTTAGATGAAATAAACGGGTTTTTTACTGCTTTAGGACTTGAGATGTCTTGGTAACCTATATGAACTTTTTTTTTTTTTCTTGGAAGTTAATATTCTGTCTTAGCCCATTGACATCATTAGGTCACAAGGACAATATATATTTGATTTTACTGTAGCCAGAACTTAATCCAAGTATCTCAAAGCTCACAGACCCTTTGCATTTTGTATTAAGACCTCTAGTGTAAAACAGAATGAGAACTTGACCTAGTAACTTTGGTTTTAAGCCTTTTACTTCTGAGTATGAATGTAACCTTATGATTATGAATATAAAAGCATTTGTATATTACATAATCATAGTAGTAACAGCTCAAAAATTGCTATTTAAACTGGTAAATTCCTTTGAGTCCTAAATATTCACAAAGTTTTTAAATAATTGCAAGTTATAAAAAGATTGTCCCAATAAACTGGGATTTAAAAATCCATCTGTTTCCTTACATTTCTGTATAGTTCTTGCACATGCATTTTTCCATACTCTTCTTACTTACCAGCACTGTGCAAGATTTCTCTGAAAAAAATACTTTCTAACATGGAAGGTAAATTAAGGACACAGAGTATTAAATCACATAGATTGAACATTGCTCAGGGTCTAAGCAAAATAGTGGTAGAGACAGTAAATGTGGTAAAGCTGGTGAAGATGCAGAAAAACCCTTCCGCAATGTATTGAAGCCACAAATGGTGAGCCACAAAGTAGCAAGGGATTACTGTATTTAGACATACGGCATTTGTGGATTCAGTAGCTGTTATCTGTAAACTGCATAAAACAAATGAAATTGAAATGGAATGTACTGAAAGATGTGTTAGCGTGTTAACAAGAAGAAACAGTAAACTCTTACGCCTCATAAATCTTCTGGAAGCTTACCTTTATTGGGACCCAAAGTTGACTGCTTAGCTTCTTTTTTTACTATTTTTAGGAATTCTTATCGGAAAGTGAGAATGGGCAGCAAAAGCTAAACCTGGCAACATCCAAAGGAGAGTTGCTGTGTTCTGTTTTACCAAATGAAAAGGCTCAAGTTATCCAAGACAAATCTTCTACTGCTAAAGAAGATTGGAAAAATTTTATCACCACCCTCCACCAGAAGAAATCTGCTTTGGAGGTATTGAACAAGTCACAGTGGGAAGATACTGGATCTAAATTTCCTCTTTGCTTCTGTTTCCAACAGCACAGTTTAGGTTTTGTATATACGTAGTATGAGGAGCTTAGTGACATGGTCTAGCTAGGGGGTGTAGAGCTGGATGGTCCTGGGTCCCTTCCGGCTCGGAGTGGCCTGCTAGACTGTGAGGGAACTAGGTTGGTGTTACCGCTCTGGGATGTGCTTTCAGTCTCTGTACGGGTGTTAGATGGTGTGTTGGACTAGATGATCCTTGTGGGTCCCTTCCAACTCAATATTCTGTGATTCTGTGAGTGTTCATGATGTTACAGAACTAATAAACAGCTGTTTTCAAGAAGTCTTATTCTTTGACGTACGTTTTACTTTTATTTGCTTCTATCTTTATTACTTGATTCTACGTGGAATTAAGTGGAGTGTTTCATGCAGAAGGGCATTGTTCAGACTCAAAGATAGCAATTGCTCAAATTTGTTAGATTCTCATTAGATATATTGGATTATTAAAACACATTTTCTTTTTGAAGAACTGTTTTAGCACAGGTTTCTGATACTGTTGCTGATTGAATAGTTTGAGTACAATGTGTAAATGTTGTCTATCTTATTGCAAATAGGTGAAATGTACTTATTTATTTGAGCAACTTTTTAAGATAAATGCCTGTGCCTTTCTCTGTTCAGAACTCACAATTCAACGAGCAGATAGTGAATATCTTAAAATCATAATCTTTTTTAAGGCCATCAGATTTTATCTGGAATTCCCTGCCTACCATAGGGAGGCATTCTTGTTCCAAACCAATGCTGCTTGGACAGCTGAGAAGAAGCTTAAATAAATTTAAGGCATTATGTAGGAAAGCATTTCATGGAAAATTCTCGGGTAACAAGGACTTACTTTTCTGAATATGAGGGTTGCCATGGAAAAAGCATGTTCTTAGAAATTTGTCTCTTTGAGTCAAGTATTTCCCAGTCTCACAGGCTTAGCTTTTCATTATGATATTTAAATGATAAGGGTATAGCTAAAAAGAAAACTAAGTATGTCCAGAGAGGGGAGAAAAATTAAAATAACTGGGGCACAGGAGACATGTTCAGGTTTCTATTCCATATGACTTAGTTCTAATGCTTTGTTATTAAACAATGCAGAATAAGCCTACAAGAAAAATATGTAGGCATTGATGGAATGCCTACACATACATTTAATGCACACATTTTTGTGACTAAGATTTTACAGTAAAAAGAATATAAGCAGGAGTGTTGCCCAGGTTTGGGTTGAACTTAGACATCACCTAGAAATAGTGGCAACCTACTTAAGGAGGGGTCAGTGTGAATGACTGCAATCAGATATTAGATAACTCATATCCCAAGTTAGCCTTTCTTCAGACTGTCTTAGTTATGTGATTTATGCTTAGATTGAGTCAAATCTCATAAGATCTGTAAAGCTTTCCATTCAGAGGAAATTTACTTCAGTCTTCCCTTAACTGTGTAGCACATTGTTGCCTCTATTTTGCCTTTTAAAAGTGTGTCCTCTTAGACTTTCATTTCAGTGTCTGTGAGATACAAAGAGACACAAATAAATTACCTAATGTAATTTATTTGAAGAGTTGTGTGTCATTTGCCTGCAATTACATATCCTTTTTTGTGTACGTGGTCTGTGTCTTGTGCATTAGTTATGTCCAGTGCACTGGGACTGTTGATACAATTTTGTATATCTTCCCAGAACTTAAAGATCCAGATGAAGGACTTCGAAGTAACTGCAGAGCCTCTCCAGGAATGGCTGACCACAACTGAGAAGATAGTACACGAAAGTAGCAGTCGGCTCCATGACCTTCCTTCCAAGAGGAGAGAACAGCAAAAGTTGCAGGTGACTAATAAGTGGTTTTAACATAGCCAGACTTGACATTGCCATCCTCCTGACCTCATTGATTCCTTACACAAGCTTGATCATTCTGGCATCATGACCTCTAAGTAAGATGAGAACTAGTTTCAAGGTTTGCTGTTGACGATCCTGTTCTACCAAGTTTTGCATCTCCACATTTCTTTGACATGCTGCTTCATTGCTGTAACCGTATGGTGTACCTTTCTCAGCAAGCTTGCCATATGTCACTTCTGTTTTTCATGGCGTCTTCATGCTTCTCTATTTCCTGCTTACTTGCACCCACTCTTAATATTACTGTGCTTATGCTTTACAGTCTGTCCTTGAGGAAATAAGCTGCCACGAGCATCAGCTCAACAGGCTAAAAGAGAAAGCTCAGCAGCTGGGGGAAGAGCAAGCTGTCAGCAAAAGCTTTATGCGCAGAGTGTCTCAGTTGTCTTCTCAATATCTTACTCTAAGCAATCTGACGAAGGTAATGCATCCAGTGTGTGTGCTTTTAATCAATCCCTTTGAGGTATGTGGGGAAAAATAAACACTGAAATGTGAAACACTGCAGTCGTCTTGCTTGTCTGCTCTGTGAAATGTCTGAACTATTCTGTCTTTTGCATTGTCTTTTAGGAGAGGAAAGGAAGGACTGTCAACAAAATGTAACTGTGATTTATTTTTTTTAATGTATTGATTAAGAAATAAACCATACCTGATTATATAATAATCAGTTTTGTTTTAATTTTGATTGTTTTAAGCATTGAAGACATTTGAGTTTTGTAATGAGTAGCTTCTGAAATAAGTATTCTTCAAAAATTAGGAGGACGTTTCTTTTTTTAGAAGATACAGAACGCAGAAAAAATAGTTTCATCTTATCCTATAATGATGATTATTTGCATTGTTAGTATCTTCATCTAAAAGTAATAGATTGGTATTCTAGAAAATTTACCTCTCAGGCTGCTTTTGAAGTCCAAGGGCAGGCATAGGCCAAATTCTAAAGCATCAGGCCAAGAACCAAGACTTTAACTAACTCTTTTTTTGAGTGGTGCTTGACACACTTCATCACTTCTACCACCTCTATTGTGTAGAGAGGTAAGAAGGCCTTCATATTAGGACTGTTATTTTTTGCAAAGTTCACATCATGGAGGAGGCTTGATATGGAATTAGGTTTATAGTTGCTACAAGAATGACTATGAGTAAGGATACAGAAAATATATTTTGGAATAACAATTCAGTTTGGAAAGTACTTGTGTTTGGGAGATTGCTACTTTGTCAGTTTCTAAATTTGCTGTGGAAATAACAATTATAAAGCACATATGTGACTTCACGAAAATGATTACAAAATAAACCATAAATAAATTTTCATGTCTGCAAAATGAGAAAGTGAAAGATGCATCAGTTACTACGTGAACAGAACATGTAGGAGATTCAAAGATGAGAAGAACTCTAAGGCAGAGGACACATATGATCCAGCCTATGACAGAAATCCTGAAATTCCTTGGATGGTCATGGAAACTTGAGGAATATGCCTCTTAGTAACTTCCTAAGCCTGTTTCATTGGCATGATGTTTTTGTTCTGTCACAGTATGAAATGCACTCTGCTCTATATTCCTTTTCGCCTCAAGCCCTTTAGCAATGTAGCTTGAGCATTTGTTTTTTATTTGTATAAATGTCATTGATTTTTCAGAAGAATGGTTATACAAGTGGGAATCATTGAGTAAAACAGGTTTGTCTTTTCTAAATATCAACAATGTTGCTCCAGTGGCATAGCTTCACAGGCTTAAATCTGTCTAGTGCATTGACAGATTTTGCAAGTTATCTTCCATTGCAACACTGACTTGGAGTTTAGATGTGATTTACCAGATGTTTAAGAAACAGCAAAACCAGAATCTGAAGTTTAAAATTTAGAAAATATAAAAGGACATTTCTGAATCTTTCATTTGTATTTTATATTTGGATTACTCATTCGTGTATGCGTGTATGTAAAATTTATTCCATGCTCAAGTAAGTGTACTTGTAATTGTGAGTGTATGAAGCAAGTTTCTGAGTATAGTGTAGGAGACTTGTTTGAAAGTCCATAAGTAGGTACAGGGAATAAGCAATCCTTTAAATGTTGTTGGTGCTAATTGCTGTATGAATTGCAGGAGAAAGTTTCCAGAATGGATAGGATTGTAGCAGAGCACCAGCAGTTCTCGCACAGTGTCAAGGACCTTCAGGACTGGGTTGCTGATGCAGTTCACATGCTGGATTCCTACTGTCATCCCACTGCAGACAAGAGTGTTCTGGACAGTCGGATGTTAAAACTAGAGGTATGGGAACAAGAGTCCAAACCTGTGCATTTACGATGTATAATAAGAGTACAAATGTAGGTTACTTAGCTGCTGCATATTTGTCTAATGACTGTTGTTTAGAAGCTGATTTCCAATTTACTCAAAAGTAACTTTTTGTAGCAGAAATACCTCCTTAATAGAACCTTTGTCTAAGAAGGATATAGGGACATTTATGACATGGCGAACTGCATATATGAAAATTCTTAAAGTACTCAAAAGATGTTATGTAGCTGCTGAAGGTTAAGTGGAAGGAGTTGGATATTCACTTCTCTTATTTTAGTACATTTAAACACATATTCCTAGATCTTAGAGGTGGTACAGTTGATTCAGAATACAGTCGGCCCTCTTGCACTTCACGCCCCCCATATTGCGGCTTCAGATCTTAGCGGCATGATTTTTTAGCGATGAAGGAGGCCTGTTTTCGCAACTGTGCATGCGTGACCTGCTGCCGCTGCAGTGGCAATGTGGGTGGCAGCGGTAGTGGCATGGGTGGCGGAGGTGCGGGCGCCATTCAACGCAGAAGTAGGTCTTCATGGAACATGATTAAGACCACGGGTCTGCAATATAGGAGACCCGACTGTACCTTTTCTTATAATTGCTTTTTAAATGGTGGCTATATTTAAGAAAATAACATCTATTGATCAGTGCACAATAATGTTGAAAAACATTATTTAGAAAACAATACTTTTTATATTACTGATATGTTGGATTTTGAGTCAAAATCCTGAAAATTTTAGGGATACATTAAAAAAACAAGAGATTGTAGCGTACTACTAAAATTATGTTTTGCTTTTTGTCTGTTGAATCTTTTGGGTTCATGCTTTAAGGCTTTTCATGACTTTGCATAGTATTAGTTTGCAACTGCACAGCTACAGGAGCTGAAGTCTCTAGGCTGCTGCTGCTGATGGTCGAAGTTTATACGTTGACACCTTTATGTTACAAATAGATCCTAAATTGCTAAAACTATATTTCAGCCCTGTAGAAGAGCTTTGTCATTACATCTTGTTTTCTGTTTGAATGAATCCTTCTGTTTGCCATCTAAATGACATTTCCTTTATAATGTCAGCTTTTCCGTGCAACAGCACCTTCTCTGATACACTCTAAGTACCTGCTCAGATACCATGAAAACTTCCCTGTCAACTGAGATATTTTTAAAAACCTGAACCCTATCCTTTGAAAGTCACTTTTGCTTTGTGAATCCCAGTTGTGCACCTCACTGTCTCTCTGCCAAATGACTACAAGCCGCTAAATATGACCAGCTCAAGTTCCATTAAAGCCAGTTAGAATATTCATGTGCAGTTAATGATAAAAATAAAATAATATCCACTCACTTTTTAGAGCCTGCTAGCAGTGAAACAAGAAAAAGAAGTCCAAATGAAAATCATTCTGACAAGAGGAGAATCTGTTCTGCAAAATACTTCTCTGGAGGGAGTACCAGTGATTGAAGGGCAGTTGCAAAACCTGAAGGACAGTTGGGCTTCTCTGCTGTCTGCTTGTATCCAGTGCAAGAGGTAAAAAGGGCATGAGCTGTAGAATGGTGCTTAGCAACAGAGCACTGTCAAAATTTTGAAATATAATTCCGAGAATTTTTTTATTTTAAGAGCCAAATGTGTGTTAAGTGACTGCATGTGCATATTCGTTTGAAGTAGGAAAAGGGGAGAAATCTAAGATTTGTTAGCAGTTATGTTTGTATACTCTTAAAACTGGATTCCATGTTCGCAATCTCGTATATTTGATTTTGTGTTGCATGTAATGGCTTGAAATCTCAGAAATGAGAAGGTCTTGTCATGGACATTAATGGTTGTTTTGTCAAGATCGTGTCTGGTTTTCCACTTGTTAGCATGTCACAGAACATACTGTTATTACAGTGTCCTGTGGTGTTGCTCTTAGTGATAGCATAAAGAAACAGAGGGAAAAAAAGGTAGCCCTCTACCTTTTAAAGGAACACCAATAGTTGTGAATATTTCAAGTTAAAGAAACAAAAGTAATTAAGCATTAGAATGCAGCAACTTTTGAATATATGCAGAGGGACAGGAAATTTCTCATTTTGCATCTTATGCTTTCAGTTGCAATTAATTTATTAAACCTAGAACATGCTAGCTAACTTACAGACCTCCTTAATATTCTAAGTTTTAAAACATAATTTCTCTCTATTAGCCAAACAGTGCTCCTAGTTAAGACCTGTAGGATTTTAGCAGACTGCTTAGCTTCTTATATATATTTCTCATAAATACAGTCTCCAATATCTGCATATGACTATATATGAGCTCCCAGTATGACAACAAATATGTGTTTTTAAATTACAGTCAACTGGAAGGAGCTCTATCCAAATGGACAAGTTACCAGGAAGATGTTCATCAGTTTTCCAGATGGATGGATAAAGTAGAAGCAAGTATGAATGCTTCTGAAAGGCAATATGCTGAACTAAGGGAAAAAACAGCTGCCCTCAGCAAAGCAAAGGTGCATTTGATTTACAACAAACTAGCAACAAGCCCACATCACCTTACAGGCAACCCCTCCCCGCCCCACGTATAACTGCAAGAGTAATTTGTGGTCTTGTTTTAATGCTGTCCCTTCTGTGTTCTCTTTCTATTTTGCAGCTACTCAATGAAGAGGTGTTGANTAAGGGAAAAAACAGCTGCCCTCAGCAAAGCAAAGGTGCATTTGATTTACAACAAACTAGCAACAAGCCCACATCACCTTACAGGCAACCCCGCCCCACGTATAACTGCAAGATTAATTTGTGGTCTTGTTTTAATGCTGTCCCTTCTGTGTTCTCTTTCTATTTTGCAGCTACTCAATGAAGAGGTGTTGAGTCACAACAGCCTATTGGAGACGATCGAAGTGAAAGGAAGTGGCATGGCTGAGCATTACATTGCTCAGCTTGAGCTCCAAGACCTTCAGGAGCGGTATAAGTTCCTCAAAGAAAGAAGCAGGGTACAGTTTTTCTTGGTAGCATTTATTGTTTACTCAGCAGCAAGGAAAACATCTTTTCATTGATCATGTATTTTACAGTTAAATGAGGAGTAAGAGTTTGGGGACAGCTTCAACAATGTAAGAGAAAGCTACTAGGGCAATTAATAAATCTGGTTTGGTGTATCGCTGAGCTTCATATATTTTCAGAAAGGTTCTAAAAATCTGTAAAAGTCATCGAGAACAGTCTGAGGCAGTCCACATCAAACGTTTCATTTACTTCAGCACAGATATAACTATACCCATTGTGATTGAAGAGTTAATAAAGCCTTTGAACTTGTGATTTGCATAAGTGTGCTTGCAGTAAATGTTCTCAGTCAACCACATGATTCACAAATGGTTGACAACTACAAACAAATTGAACACAAACCTTAACAGCAAGTAAACTGACCATAGTGACACAAGCGTGATAAGTACTGCATTGACTGATAAAGGTTGATACTGTGTATCTGGAAAATATTAGGGCACAGACAGATAAAAATCAGAATGGGGTTTAGTGTAAGATGTAAGATAGAGAAGCAATAATAAAAGATCTGCTGATAGATTTAAAACTAGGCAATTAACTCCAGGGAACCCAGATTCTTCTGTGATAATTAAGTAATGCCTAATGTATGTTCAGATAGCCAACTTTTCTTTAGGACAGCGGTGTAGTAAAATTGATTTTTTTTTGTCTCAATGCCTTGTCATGTAGAAAGGGCCAAAATACAGTTTTTCAAACATAAAAGTGATTCGCTGTTTTGTGGTACTCTCTTCCACAATTGCAAAGAATGCCATGTACTGTCACAAAATCATAGAATCACAGAATGCCGAATTGGAAGGGACACACAAGGATCATCAAGTCCACCCTTAGCTGCACATAGAACCACCCCAAGAGTCATACCATGTGTCTGAGAGTATCTTCTTTTCTTTTGATTTTGTGTGAATAAAATTGCTCAAGATTTTCAGAGAGATAAGTACGTCCTGGGAAGTGCTAGTGAATACCTACTACTTCTGTTAACATGGGGATCCTCTAACCCTTACCTTTTTCTCTTGCATGAAGCTATACAGACTGCCTATATTTGCTCAGCTTGAGCCGCATAGGAGAGAGAAATGGATGGTATTTCAGAGAGGCAGGAGTTCTGTATCTCTTTCCTCATCTAGCAAGAACCTTCTTTCTCTTCCCACCTAATATTCCAGATGATTGGTCTTCCCCATTCCCAGCTGTGATGATGATGTTAAGTGTCAAAAATACATTCAACCCATAGAAAGAAAGAAATTCAAAGTACAAAGCAAATAGCTGGAAAGTAAGAAATGCAGGACAACTGGACTTGCTATGAATCACAGAATATTCTGAGTTGGAAGGGACCCACAAGGATCATCGAGTCCAACTCTTAAC
>WEKX01019055.1:53812-64960 GCA_013390025.1 Pitta sordida
AGCTCAGCATCAGATAGAAACTTTTCCCTTTGATGGATGTCTAGAGTTTATGTTTTCTTGGTTTGATGATACACTAACATACATATGTGTAAATATTTAACAAGCAGGAGGCAGTAACAAAAGCTGAAGGACTGCTTACATTACATCAAGAGTACCAAAGATATCTGAAGGCCTTTGAAGTATGGCTGGAGAAGGAACAGGAAAAACTTGACTGTTTATCACATCTTGATGTTGATGCCCAGGAACAGGAGGCAACACTCCGAGATTTACAGGTATATATGTGACATCCTAATTAAAAAAAATAAAATAAAAAAAGGAAAAAACCCTACTTGTAAAATAACAGAATAATATAAATTACCAGTCAAAAATTACCTTGAGAACAACTTGCAATCACGTTATATATGAATACTTTGCTGCTCAAGTTGTTTCCAGTAAAGTTGGTGGAAATATTTTTACTCATTTCCAGAACTGTCTGGCTTTGAATGAAATTTCCAGGCATACTAATGCTTTCTTGAAAGTATTGAATTTGTGTTAAATGTTGGTCTACCTCTTCTTTTCCCTGTGTTTCATAAGATATCAAAGGTATATTCGTTGGCTTTTCATCTTTTGTTGCTTACAGTGTGGATGCACCTACTTTCAGGCAGTTCCTGTCATGTAGGCTAGCTCCCATGGTGAGGTGGGAAGACTATTACTGAATCACTTAAGTGACTCTGAAAGGTGAATCTGTAGTACTTCAGTAATTCCCCAGTTATTTTCTTAAGCTGACTTAACATACTTTAATACCTGTTGCTGAATGAGCAATAAGTCTGTACTTAAGATATGAAATGTTTCTTACCTTATTCCGGTCACAGAGAAGTCAGGGACTGCATCTATTTCTGCTTATTATAGATTATTTTAGTTTATTATAGTTTACTTTACAAAATCCATTTTATAGTTTACTAGTTTACTACTTTACAAAATCTATTTTGAAAATCTGGATATGTATCTTGAATGCAACCTAAGATAGAACACAACTGGTTTTTGTTTAGATAATTTCCATCTTACATTTTCTAATCAGATTGAATCCCTTTGTTCTTTTAATTAAGTTATAGTAAGTGTGAAAATGCCACAGATGTCCAGAAGAGGGTATAAAAAAAAATTTTTGGAGCATTTTCTCAAACATATGTTAAAATAAGTAGGTTTGCTGATTTTAAAAGATTGAAGCCTCTGTTTTTAAACAGATCCAATTTTAGAATAAATCTTACATTCTGCTTGCTGCATTTGGAAAGTTTTGAATTTAAGTCTGTGGTGAATGGATTTCATCCGCTTCATGCTGGCTTGGGGAGCTAATGTTTCAGAAGTGATAAATTTAGCAGGATGAGAAAAAATTTAATGCATGCTTTGTCAATAATTTTCTGCAGTTCACTTGTGTGTAACAGTAATATTCAGCTTGCTTTGTAAGTGAGCATGGTGTCCCTAGTGTTCTTAGCGATAAGGCTATCTCTGATATATGTTTAACCATAGATAACTAAAGGGAATGCCTAGCTTTCTTAATTAGAACCAAGGGGGGTTTTGCCATGTGTGAATGAAAACCCTTGATTTAGGGTGTGTAACTGTAACTCTGCCTTTACAGGAGCTGCAAGTCCACTGTGCAGAGGGACAAGCATTATTGAATGCTGCTGTCCATGCCAGAGAGGAAGTGATTCCCTGGGGCATTCCCCAGATAGAAGACAGAGCCCTGGAATCTTTGCGGCAGGATTGGCAAGTTTATCAGCACAGACTTTCTGAAGCAAGAAGCCAATTAAATGCCACTGTGAGCAGACTGAGGTTAATGGAGAAAAAAATTCAGAAGATTAATGACTGGTTAACAGAGCTGGAGGAGAAAGTTGCTATCAGGACTGCGAGGCAGTCTGATAGATCAACAAAGGAGATGCAGCTTCAACAAATGAAGGTAAAGAATGAAGTTAAGCCATTCCTTGAACAAAATAGTATGTGAGGTTTCCATGTCAATTCCTGATTGCACTGTGAAACTGAGAGCAAGCTTTGCAATTTATCCTGAGGTGATGGCTAAAATGGTGGATCCAAGAGAGCTTTGTGCCTTCTGGATCCAGGCTCCTCCCATTTTACTGGTAGAGGTATGACTATACCAATAATGAATTCTTGCAGAGAGATTGGGAATTCATATACCCTGTGGTATGCAAAGACATAACTGAGCACAAAGACTGGCACTGCAGCGGAAAAGAATTAATATGGTAACAAGAGAAAAATGCTACAAACTGTGTTATGATGTCTTCACTGTGTTGATATAATAATTCTTCTTTAGTCACTGCAAGGAGAAGACATGGTTCTGAATAAACACAGGAAGCAGATTTGAAGAAGTTCAAGGTTCCGCTTTACAGTCACCTTTAAAACTTCAGGGGAATTTTTAGCAAGTCTAGGTTGCATTTCTATTATTTTGGGAGGCAGGAATAAAAGAGAAAAATATGAAATCTGTTGTAATGAAATGCAGTGTTCATTACATCATCACACTTCGTTACATTTATCACACACATCATATGGTGTGGTAAAACTTCAAGCTTATTTGTTACATTAACCTTCATCAGATTCTGTTTTATTTTCCAGTTGTAAATGCATGTTTACGATAGATTTGTTTTCTTTTTCAATGATTTCCTGTCCTGGTTACAAATAAATTCCTGATAGGTTTAAGGTGTTTGAATCAGTCATATAAGCTTGATAATTTTTTCGTCATAGAAGTGGCATGAAGACATTACAATCTACAAAGATGATGTAGAGGAAGTTGGGGTATTGGCTGAGCAAATACTAGAGGAAAGTCTTACTGCAAGTAGAATGGGAAGTCAGGCTACCCAGCTTACGTCTCGTTACCAAACTCTTCTTCTTCATGTCTTGGTAAGTAGAGAACATTCAAAGTTCAAAGTCTAAGTACATTTTCAGTGTTTAGAATTAACTCACTTTTAACATTACTGTTTGCCATATATACACCCTGACAAGACTCCTGTAAGAATTATCCACTATTTATAAAAAAACCCTCAAACCCTATATTTTCATCTTTGTACTCTAAGTTTTATTAATAAATAGAAAATTATTGTCTTTTTTAACCAATAGCAATGATAAAAATCTGGATGGTCATTGTTTCTTCCCCCTACCTTCTATATTTGTTTGAAGGAGCAAATAAAGTTTCTGGAAGAGGAAATACGCTGCATGGAGGAGTCAGAATTGTCTTTTAGTGCTTACACAAATTGGTATGGAGCTACGAACAAGAACTTCAGAAATGTGATCTCCAAATTTGACGTGGTTGATAAAACAGCATTGGAGAAAAAAGTGCAGAAACTAGAGGTACAGCTTTCTAAAATACAATTTTTGTTTCTGTTCATGAAAAGGAGGCTATATTTTAACATACACCTTGACAGTCACTCAAAATCTGACTTTACCTTGCCCAGAGAAGTTAGTGGGATAAAGTCCATATGGTGTAAAACTTTCTGTTCTCATGTCATGAACACATTAGATCACAGTTAGGCTGTTGAGGTTATAAATAATTCTAAATAATATAATCCTGTCCTTCCATAAAACATTTATATGTGTTTTGTGTTAGGTTAAAACTTAAAATAAATTCCTGTCACAAGTATGCTCATGTTTCATCTCAAAGTTGTGGATGAGCTTTTTGTGTGACCTGCAGCTTAAGCTGCTTAGACATAATACACTAAGGGAAATCTTTCATCTCTTCCAGAATTTGCAGTATGAATCCTCTCCTAAGAGCCATCAGTTTCTCTTTTTACTTTCACAAGCCCAGTGCAGAACAGAAGTATTTGACTTCCTTCTAGCTTACCACACCTTAACTCCAGGCAATTTTGTGATGAAAATTCCATTTAGTTTCCCTAGCAATTCAATATTTGTCCTTAGCAAAATTTTAAAAATTTAAAATTTTAAAAAATAGGCAAGACTTCTCATACGTTTTCTGTTAACCAACCCTTCATTCACAGCTGCTGTTAAGTGATATGGACATAGGCCACAGTTTATTGAAATCAGCCCGCGAGAAAGGGGAGCGAGCTGTAAAATACATGGAAGAAAATGAAGTTGACCAACTAAGAAAAGAAATTGGTGATCATGTAGAACAGCTTGAAGAGCTAGCTGGCTCCATCAGAAAAGAGCACATGACTTCAGAGAAGTGTCTTCAGCTGGTAAAGGAGTTCTCCGACAAGTATAAGGTCCAGACTCAGTGGGTTGCAGAGTACCAAGCCATCTTACATGCTCCAGTGGAGCCAAAGAGTGAACTCTATGAGAAAAAGGCCCAATTGTCTAAATACAAGGTAAAAAGAAGTTAACTCATTGTACTATTGATTTTAAACTAGTGATTCTCAGTAAATCCTCTTTTCAGATATCTAAGTTTCTTTAATAGACACATGAGATGTCTTTGATATGGGTGTCCCAATCAATCCCAATCCCAATCAAAGTGCAAGCATAAGTGATACCTGTGTCTACGAACTACACTGAGCCCTGGATTTGAAATGTGAATGTCCTAAAAAGGCTTCCACATCTGAAAATTTATTGAGTACACGTATGAGTAATTGCATTGATCGCAAATGAATAAATTGCTGTTTTGGAAAAAATTGAAATCAGTTAGTCTTTCTTCACTGCAGACATTGTCTCTGTTACGCTGACTTAATTAGCTTTCCGATTAAAGCTGGATGTCCCAGCTCAACTGATATCTCAGACAGTTATGACCTCCTGTTTTTTTAACTAGGATTTTAATGAAGTGTTTGAGGGGTTTTTTTTCCAGTCACAAAAATGAGCATAAAATTTGCCAACAAACCCCATTTCTTCTCCTAATGATGTTTTTGTAAAGTACTCCAGGATGCAGATGTTTCACAAAATGTGTACTGGATATGGCTGAGGTGAAACTGAGTCTCCTCACAGCAGCCCATATAGTTCTGTGCTTTACATTTGTGGCTAAGAAGAATGTTGCTAACAGACCAATATTTTGGTCATTGCTGAGCAGTACCTATATGGCATTGAGGCTTTCTATCTGAAGCTGCCCAGTACCCCTTGCTGGCTTCCCTACTCGAAGTCATATGTCATAACTGTGTGCTTGCTTCCTACATGTTTGAGGGGTTGGTATCTCACTGTCATTTAGCAGATGCTGGCATGTGCCATGCTGTGTAAGCCAGTGGTACAATGACATTAGAGATCAGATTGAGTACTCTTGAAAGTACAATGTTAGGCACTTGTCTGCATACCATCTCATTATGGGGTTAGCTTTGGTCACAGTTTCCCACTATCAGAATTTGTTCTGAAGAAGTTCTAGCCCTAGCACTTGCCCTTTCACACATAGCTGCCTTTGCTTCATCAGCTCCAGACTGTCAGGCATGCTGCAATCCACTCATAGGAGGAGCAATTGTTTTTAGATGCATGCAAACTCATGTCTCAGGGCATGACTGAGAAACAGTCCTGTACTGATAAGGAAAGCTCTTCTTATCTGGAAAGGATAATATCTACCATGATAGAGGGCTGTGGTTCAGATCAAAGGGAAGTTAGTGAAATGCATCTTCATTGATCAATAGATATATTTTAATTCTTGATTGCATTGTAGTCCGTACAACAGACCCTTCTGTCCCATGAGCCTTCAATAAATTCAGTGGTTGAAAAGGGAGAGGCACTTTTTGATCTGGTGAATGATGTGACTCTAAAGAACAAGATTCAGGACCTTCAGAGCAGTTACCTGGAGCTCTGCAGCAAAACAAAGGTAAAAACTCAGGAAGAAAACTCGGGTTTCTTGCAGTTTGCTATATTTTTACCCCTCTTTAAGAAATTAATTATTTATTTCATGATGTCATGGCAGTACGCAGGGCCATCTACTTTTAATTATTTCTGGTGTTTTGTTAGAGGTTTTTAGGTTTGGTTTGGTTTTGACTTGGGGGGGTGGGCGGCTTTGATGAAGGAGGCAGTAGCAGACAGGAGAGACAAGCAATTCTCAAATATGGATAAAAGTACCTAAATATATCTAACAAGAGTAACTGAAATGAATTTTGAGTGTGGCAAGTGATGTGTTTGTACTTCATAGCACTAAGGGGAAAGGTATCAGTGACTAGTCTGTACTATTGTTATTATTTTTAATTGCCTTTAATATATTTCTAAATACATTATTTCAGGACAGATGCCCTTAAATTGTACCATGTCATCTCTTATTTCTGCTTGATCTTCCACAAAGCCTTTTTTGTCAAGTTTATTTGTTGAATAGAAGCCACTGGAGAAAATAAGCTGGAAGATGGATATGTTTTAATTCAACGAGGACATTATTAATTAACATTGATTGATTAGTCCATATGTATGTGGCATGTTGAAATGTCTAATACTTCTGAATGTGTCCTAGAGTATGATCATTTCTAAAGCTTTTAATAGATTATACACCTAACGAGAATAAGCTGTGCAAACTGTGTTAGTACGTATGTTTGACCTAGGCACTTTTAATTGCCAAGCCATCCGCCAGTAGGAGATGACTTTATTTTTTTCTAAGTTGACCATTAGTTTAAAGACATGCCTCTGATCTGTACCCTAGAAGTGTTATCTAGGTGATATCTGTTGCATGAGATATTTGGCTTAAATTGTTAAGCCAATTGTTATTGGCTTAAATTTAGAGAACCTTATGAAAACTCTTTCCTAAAGAGAATAAATACATTTTGTGTGTACCCTCTTAATTTGCCTACCATAGTTACAGGCAACGTGTATGTACAAAGCCTACAAAGAGCAGTGACCCAACTACAGTAAATCCTCAGTACTGCACAGTTCTTATCGCGATGGTTTAGTATATCGTGGAGGGGGTTTGTAAAGGCGACCCCATTTTTTGTGATGTATTTGTATCTGCGCATGTGCAGAGTGATCCACAAAGATAGTTCATGAATAAGCCCTGCATGTCACCCCACCCCCTCAGTTCTGGGGCGCTCCACTGGCCAGAGGGCTGGCAGAGTACTCTGCCACTGTGTCGGGGCTGCCATGCTGGTGCTGGCCAGGGCCAGGAGCGGTGCCTGCTGCCGTCCCATAGGTCAGGATTCACAGCAAGCGGTGATTTCCTGGACCAATAACATGGTGGTGGAACCTGGCCCCCTAATACCCTGCTGCTTCCTGGGTCACACTATGAGCAAGGCACTTGTTGGTTCCCAGGTTTAAACCCATTTTGTCGCTGCCGCTGAAAGGTGTGGAGTGGCCACAGCCACCCCAGGGATTCTCTAAAAATTTCAGGTGGGACCATCAGAACGCCTGCTTGACCACTGTGCCCGCAGCAGCACTATTCCCATGGCAACAAGCTGTGGCAGGACCTGGGCAGGCACAGTCAGCCCCTCACCCTCACTCCTCAGTTCTCTATCACATCCCAGATGGTGGGGCTGTGCCAGCATTCCAGGGAAAGGGCTGCAGGTGGTAGAGGCGGTCGTCAGCTGCTTTTCCGAGTGTCCCGGCTAGATCTCCAGGTGCCTTTTTTGTGCCCCATCCCCAGTGGGAAGTGGGAGCAGATTGATTTGGGATCCGCGAGGCTCAGATCACCCCATGGCAAAGTCCGTCTCCTCTCCCATCCTTCTCCAGGAGTGTCAAGAGGAACTGTGAGGGCTGTGCTTTGCTAGGTTTGCTCTGAATGACTGAGCTCTCCCATTCAAGACCTTGCAATCTCGAAGCTGATGAGAGGGGGTTTTTTTCTTCTCTTTTTTTCTGGCGGCAGGACTCCAGAACCAGGAGTGGTGTGGCTTCAGGAAAGGAAGGTCCTGCCTGACCAATCTAATTTCCTTCTATGATCTGGTGACCTGCCTGATTGATGAGGGAAGAGCTGTTGATGTGGTGTACCTGGATTTTAGTAAAGCCTTTGACACTGTCCCCCATAACAAACTCCTGGTGAAGCTGGAGGCTTGTGATTTGGATGGGTTTACAGTGGACTGGATCAGGAGTTGGTTGGATAACAGAGCTCAGAGAGTGGTGGTTAATGGTGCTGTGTCCGGTTGGAGGCCGGTCACTAGTGGGGTGCCTCAGGGTTCAGTGTTGGGACCTGTCCTGTTCAATATCTTTATTGATGATCTGGACGAAGGGATGGAGTCTATTATTAGCAAGTTTGCGGATGACACCAAGCTGGGGATAAATGTCGATCTGGTGGAAGGTAGGAGGGCTCTGCAGAGGGACCTTGACAGGCTGGATAGATGGGCTGAATCCAATGGCATGGGGTTCAACCAGTCTAAGTGTCGGGTNCAAATTTAGACGCCAAGTCTTATTATGCTTTCAAGCTCTTGGTGGTTTTCGGTTTATTTGCTTCTTTTTGCTTTGTTTTTTTAATTCTTGTAACTACCTAAATATTTAATTTTTATTATTGTGGACCTGCAGGTTTATGTTGAAACCTTAGAAGTGAGAGTAAAAGAACATGAGGATTACAATAGCGATTTGCAAGAAGGGGAGAAATGGTTATTACATATGTCCACCAGATTGGTCAGCCCTGACCTCGTGGAAAGTAACAATCTTGAAATAATTACTCAACAACTAGCTAACCACAAGGTGGGTTTGCTCTTGATAATCTTCCTTTGTCTATTAAAATAGATTTTCCTTTTCTTCTTCTCTGCCTCTACTCCAGAGTTCTAATGATTTGTCCTTCACCTGTTTTATTCCTCTAACTGCTGTATAACTAAGCATCAGTGTCATTAATGCAGTTAACAAATCTAGCTTGTTGTTAGCGTAATTTCTTGGATGAGACTGCATCTACACAAGAGCTTTGTTGTACTCTGATCTAAATTCTGTGTAGAAGTTTTGCTGCTATTTCCCAGGAAGTCTTAGATGCCAAAAACCCCACATTTGAGTCATTTTACTCTGAAGGTATTTTTTGCTCTGGCACTTTCAAGGTTAGATTTATTTTTTTTTTAATCTTTTAGGTTGTAGCATTACCTCCATTGCTTTTGTCTGAGGTATTGTTATGTTTGCTATTAGTCATAATCATTCAGTAAATCAACAGCCAGTGTTCTAGAAGATAAAAGAAAGCAAAATCCAACCCTCTCCACCACTGTCTGAACCTGAATCTTTTAATCCTTTATAATTAGTGTATTATTCTTTAAGTAATGTGCTAAGATAAAAGCTTGGCTCCACCAAAGTCAAAAGAAAGAACTGTCCACAGTGAAATAGCTTATGGAATGAGATATGATTCAGTATGAGATTTGATTCTCATTTCTAGACACAAGAGAAGGTGGAGGAGCCCTCTCTAGGGCATGCAACAAAGGAAGATTAAGGGTAGTCTTGAGTCCAAGCCTATAGTGTTTGCGTATCATGATAGTGCCACTGATCTTTTTGTGGGATTTCTATGTGAAGACTTTTGACAATGACTTTATGATGAGCGTACATTCTAATAGTTTGACTAAAATAATACATATTGTCTGAAAACTTTTTCCAAATCTGGAGTGTTTGAGGGAGGAAAAAAAAAGTTCTGGATTGCAACGTATTCCTTCAAAAGTATTTTATATATTTCTTAGGCTATCATGGAAGAAATTGCAGGATTTGAAGATCGTTTGAACAACCTTAAGAGTAAAGGTGATTACTTGATAGATCAATGCTCAGAACATCTTCAAGCAAAGTTTAAGCAAAACATACAAAGCCATCTTCAGGGGACAAGGGACAGCTATTCTGCCATATGTAGCACAGCCCAGAGGGTAAGTCTTGTTTCAAAATTTTTTTAATGCCATTTAAGAATGAAATGTATTATTATTTCTATGAATACTTCTTTCTTTAGATGGTATAAAATTCTCTTTTAAACTGATCCTGCAGGTTACTAATGTAGCACTTCATCATTACTGTGCTAAAATTCAATTCCTTGTGATCAAAGCCTTGCAGCTGCCAAAACTATTTGCCTATCAGTTCTTAGCTTAATCTGCCCACGTGCTCACTACCTTCATGTTACACTATCTTCTCAGTAGCTGCAGCAAAGAAATTAGAACTATTCTTATTTCAAAAACTAGGAGGCAAATTGCACTCTAAGTGCCAGTAGTTTGCATACATACATAACAGGTCTCAAGTATATGCAAAGAAATACCGTCTCTCTTATTAAAACCAGAATATATAGTTAAGATGGGCTAGCTGAGTCATTATGTTAAATAAATTAGGAGATCAAGGCAACAGTCAAAAAAAAACAAACAAAAAACCACCCAAACCAACCAAATAAGAGAAAATTAAAAGAAACAAACACAACCCCAAAAACAGACTAGGAAAAAACTCCTAAATACAAACATCTCATGCAAAGTCAAAGGCAAAATGTTGAAGAGGAATACAGAAATAAGAGACCATGCTCTTCATTTGCATCTTTATTTTTTCTTTCCAGAAACTGTGCACTAAATATCTTCTTCACATATTAGCAAGATGCAGTGAGAGCTTAAAGTCCTTAGCTCTTCGTACAAGAGCTAAAATAACAACAGTCTTAACAATTCTGTTTTATCAGCAGTTTTTAAGGTGGATGGAGAGAGACAGTGGTGGAATTTGAAAATGTTATAAACTTAAAAAATGTTTTTGTTTAGGTGTACCAGACTTTGGAACATGAACTCCAGAAGCATGTTAATCATCAGGATACCCTACAGCAGTGCCAGACATGGCTGTCTACTGTGCAGTCAGAGCTAAAGCCAACTGCCTTGACACCTTTCAGCCTGGCCGATGCAGTTAAACAGGTAAAAGTTCAGCACTTGTAAAAGCTCAGTTATCTTAATAAGGTGAGTTAAATTACATACTGGAAATTACATATTCTGTAGCCTTCTCAGAAAGTTGTGTGGTCTTATAGTACGTTCCCAGCTCCAAAATGTATACCTAGAGTGAAAAATAATGTGGTAAGAAAACAACAGGGCTTTTGCTGTCTCAGCTTAATGCTTAGAAACATATTACCTGCAAGATTTTTGCTAATTAAATAAATCTGCTCAGATTCTCCACAGATGTGTTTAGCAGAGGGGTCATGTCTTTCTGTTTGTCCAGTTGCCCATCTGTCTATTATATTCCTATATGACACCTGGTTTCACAGTATCATGGACTCTGAATCAATTATCAGGCAATTAAAACAATTATTTAGCCTAAGAGCATAGAACTGCCTGTAGCCTGTATTAAGCATTAAGAGTGCTTTCTTTGCTTCTTGAGTATTAAATTCATATGGTGCTAAAAATG
>WEKX01019055.1:65177-80158 GCA_013390025.1 Pitta sordida
AACCCCCAGTCTCCCACGTGAGAGATGGGGACACTCACCACTGTACTAAAGTGGATTCTTAGACCAACACCCTTCTAAAGCACAGCATTTTGCAAGGACTGCTATGGGCTCAGACAGACCCAATACAGTGTGTGAGGGCCTGAGCTTACATCAAGCTCTTGGACTTGTGTATGCTTTTCCAATGATCAGGTCCCAGCTAGGCTGAGTCAGAGTTGGCCCTAAACTGAGGAGCCAAATCCCAAGGAGAGAGGGATGGAGACTGCAGAGCCCTTTGCTGTACTGAGGGTGCTGATCATCCCTGAAGATTAGACACCAGTTCCCATGCTTGAGTGTTCTTAGTGTCAAAAATAGTTTCTCTTGTTTAGCAAGAATTCCTTCAGCCCTGTCAAAATGCCACATACTATAGCCCCATAGTCCTCACAGACATTTGCTGGACTCGTGTCAGTTTGCTAGTGTCTTTCATGGGGGGAGAGGGAAACTGTGACAAATAAATCAGGAACAGCTGGACAAGTGTAAGTGCAGGAGAATAATCAATTTATACAGCTTGTGCTCTGTATTATTGCTAATACAGTCATTTTGAGTTGCCCCAAGGGTACACTGCTGTTTTGTTCAACTTTCTGCCCCCAAGGACCCACCACAGACCCTCGGTATTAGGTGGTCAGCCACCCCTCTCCTCTGGGACTNTTTTTAAATTTTTTTTTAAAAAAATTTTTCTTTTTTTTTTTTTTTTTTTGCTTGGTTTGAGTTTTTTCTTTTGTTTTAAATTATTAAATCCACACGTTGCAATCATGATACTAATACAAAGACACACAATAAAGGTTGCTGAAGGTACCTAAGCAATTTTAGAAGAGATTGGTTTAGAAGCAGAGAAATAACATTCTGTGGAAGAAAACCTGATCCAAATTATCTGTTTTCATAAAATACAATTCAGTCTGTTCTTCTCTCTATTTTATTAAAGTTTAGACATATTTTATTGTTACTATTTATAGACTGATGTTCATATTAGGGTATACTAATCTGTTTATCAGTATATTAATTATAATCGAAAATTATTATAGTTCAATTAATGAATCAAAGTGCATCTATTTTAGCATATTAAGTTATAGAAGTGTACCTCAATTTGAAGTTTTAAGTAACTTAATGCTTGGGTTTAGACTAGAACTATAAATAAATTTCTTGGGAAAGAAACATTACAAGGATTCTTGTTGTTAGAAACATGAAAAATTTAGTGCTTGGGTTTAGACTAGAACTAGAAATAAATTTCTTGGGAAAGAAACATTACAAGGATTCTTGTTGTTAGAAACATGAAAAATTTAGTTCAGTTACATGGACATACAATTAAAATTCTGAAACTATTTCTGCCAAGAGTAAAAATTTAACACATAGAGTAGCAGCATTCCATACCAGAGAAGCAAATTTTACAAATCCAGGTAACCCATAAAAATATGGCAGTCCAGTTATATGAAGCGGAAAAGCATCCCAAACATCAGAATGAGATTATTCTTTGATATATAAAGCAGTGAAACATTTTTAAGAAATCACAGATGGTATGGTCCTGAGATATATTAAGCCATTGAGTGTCTAAACTGTAAAGGCACCCAACTGCTGTGTTTGGAGCAAAAGAAGATGTGTCACTATTGGTGTAAGGGGACGGATGGGCTCAGATCTAGTAAGCGTTCTTCTTGGCATTTTAGAAATGACATATATAGGCAAAATAACTGGGCTAAGTAAATTAAATGGAAGTGTTTAATTTAAGCTTTGATTTGGTAATGTGAATGCGTGTAGGGTACAATCTAGCAATATCTTTGGCATGTAGTAGGCTAAATTATACAGTTAATTTAAGCTTTAACAGAGGACTGAGAACAATGAAATACACAAACATAAATATACTTGCTTCTTTCAAGGGTGAATGATAATTAATTTTTTTTCTGTTCCCCTAGTTTTCCTTTGATAGGTACAATTTCTGTGACTTTTGGAGGTTAAGACTTTTTGTGGCTAATATTAGCCCCTTCAGAATCTAGCATAGAAATTACTTTAGTGCACTATTGTGCTTAGAGGAGGAAAAGTATTCATCCTCCTTTCTCCAAAAATTGATGTATTAAAGCATTCCTCCTCCTGTTCATTTCTTTTCTTGTAGATTGAGCAACAGATAATGCACTCACAGTATTTGTCTCAAGGCTGGGAAGAGATCAAACAATTGAAGGCTGAACTCTGGATATATTTCCAGGATGCAGATCAACATCTACAAAATTTAAAAAGGAGACGGGCAGAGTTGGAGCTAAACATTGCCCAGAATATGGTACTCCAAGTTGAGGTAAGGAGACTGTTTAAGAACAGAAGGTAAGGAAGAAGTTCATCTTGTGGCTGATACTATTTTATGATTCATATTATATGCACATATTGCAAACAATTGCTAATATGCTATAAGGAAGAGCAAGAAGACAGAGGAAAGAGTGTTTTCTTATTGAAGTTACAGAGTGCTGTGGGTGGGAGTGGAATGCTTAGACAAAATTTATTAAAGAAGCCCTGCCATTGAGTCATGAGGTGCAGAAAGGAATCCCTTGCTTTCTGAATTCCTTCTCGGAGAGGAGTTTAGGTGGAGCTGAGCCCAATCAGCCTTGGATTATGTCAGCAATTTAAATTTAAGGAACTATGGAAGTGTGATTGAACCACTTTTGTCCTGCTGTGTTCTGTGCTTTGGGGCAAACACAACCACATATACATTCTCAAGCCTTCAGTACCTCCTGGTGCAATCAATCTAGCCATGCAGTCCCCCTCCACTCAAGCCCAGCCAGGCTGAGCCCAGAGTATTATGTAGATATGCCATGCGGATTCCTGTTGCCATGGCGTGCAGTGCAGAGGGATCTGGCCATGTCCGTTTCCCTGGGACTGCTTTTACCATCGTAAGGACATGGAGGGGCTGAGGCCACCGCTCCGGTGGCACTGCTGCCAAAATGCACAAACTCTCTTGCCCCAGCACCACCAAAGAAGCACTTGTTGCGCTTGCAGAGTAGCATGCATAAAAAACCCCAATGATTGCGGCAGCAGCTTGCTGCTGCCTGTGAGGGTGGGGGTCAGGGGACTCGGTGCCCAGCCAGAGCTGCAAGTGGAGTGCTCTAGCAGTGCTCTGCCAAGAGGTGCCACCTCCACACAGTGCCAGCTCAGTAGCATTGCCCACGGCAATGAGCACTTATCTAGCCAGCCCTGGCCAGCCCTGGTGAGGGTTCCGGGAGCTGACACCCCATGAGCAAACATTGCACCACTACCACGTGGGATCTGCCTTCCCTACCCCTCCTGCGGCAAGTGATGGCTGTGTCCACCTGCCTCCTCCTGAGGGTTTGCCACCACCAGCACTAGAATTCACCCCCTGCTTAGACCAAGGCCAAACCAAGCCGAGCTGAGCAGATATTTCATATCAGGAAGATTTGCCTGGTCTTCTTATAGACTTACTTGTTTGCAATCTGGATCTGGGATGGGTGGCGGTGGCAGCTCCTGTGCTCCTATGCCCAGTGGAGGGAGACCCATGGCAAGCTCTGCTCCGAGCACTCAAGCAGAGAGTGGCGGTGAGTGCAGAGCACCCTTGCAGGCAGAGCGGGCCGGGCTGGGTCTGGACAGCCCTGGCAGCCTCACAGGTGATGCAAGCGGGGCCAGGGCAACCTGGGCCGCCTGTGAGGTGGGCCAGGAAGAGGCAGAAGTTCTCCTGACACATCGCATACCGTGGAGCAGTCCCGAGAACACTCTGCAGCCACTCCAGAGCTGAGGTGGGTAGGTCAATGGGCGTGGCTTAATTGAATATGCATTAGCTTATTTACATAGTAGCCCTTCGCGGGTGGCACCCCACATGCCCAGAAGGGAATTATCGTGGAAAAAATAACAGCGATGGGATGAACTGGCAAAGAGCAAAAAACGGCATAGTGGCAGGGGTTCACTGTATAATGAAAGGGTGACACCTGCTGTAGTCAGATGTGGCACAATGTGTATTTTTCCCAATAATTTCCCCTGGTAAAAGAAGATGCCTAGCTCCATTTGAAGCAGTCATGAAGAGGAATGAGGCAGAGCTGAGCAGTAACATCTCTGCCTCAGAAATCCTGCCAGCCTTAGGTGAAAACACATCTTCCAGCAAGGTGCTGGAGCTGGAAATTGTTTTTTAGCTACAGTTACTGGAACTAGAATTTGGAAAAATCTTATACAGTCGGGTCTCATATACCATGGAACCACAGTCTTATTCGGGTCCCACAAAGCCCACCTTCTGTGTTGAATGGCAGCTCATTAATATGCAAATTTGCCCCGCACCCTCAGGCAACTTCCCAGCACTGTTTTGGCATTGTGTTGCTGTGTATTGGTTGCTGCGGCAGCCGTGCCAGGGGGTGGCAAAGCGGCAGAGCTGAAAAATCATGCCGCTAAGATGTGAAGCTGCAATATGGGGGGCATGAAGTGGAAGAGGGACAACTGTATTTACCTTAGACACCCTTTAAGGACTGAAAAATATTTGGTTACTTTTATATGTCAGTATATCACGTACAGTTAGGTCTCCTATACCACGGAACCGCGGTCTTATTTGGGTCCCATGAAGCCCTACTTCCGTGTTGAATGGCAGCTCATTAATATGCAACTTTGCCCTGCACCCTCAGATGATCCCCGGTGCTGTTTCAGCATTGTGTTGCTGTGTATCAGTTGCCGTGATGGCTGTGCGAGGAGGGGGTGGCGAAGCGGCGGAGCCCTGTCTATGCCTGGGGTGGGGGGGAAACTGCAGAGCCCGGGGCGGTGAAGCGGAGCTGCCACTGGTGGATCGGCACAGCCAACTGCGCCGCTGCCACTGTCGCTGTAGCAGGTTACGCATGCGCAGTTGCAAAAAGGGGTCCCCTTCATTGCTAAAAAATCATGCCGCTAAGATATGAAGCCGCAATATGGGGAGCACAAAGTGCAAGAGGGCCGAATGTATTCTGCCTTTTGAGATCTCTTTGACTTCTTATTTGGTAAGAAATATGTATGCAGATTACATCTTTTAGTTATTAGTTATTAAGTCAAATAGCAATTACACCTAGGTAATCACTGGCTTTTTTTCAGTAATGACAGTGATCACAGTTGCTATTACAGAAGTTGGAACAATACAAAGTACGGATGTGGAAGCTCACTGACTCATGGACTCTGCTTATTTTTAGACTCTAATGAAACAGGAAAAGGAAAAAAAAGTAGGAACAGTACTGGTAAAATGAATTATTCTCATGAGACTCAGATTGTCTTGCATGTTTTAGTGTATGGTGGGAGCTGTGCCAGTCCAGAAGCCTAGGGAACAAGATGTGATTTGATCGTGATTTCTGCATATCAGTGGCACTTGGAAGTTTCTCTGATTTGCTTTCATATATGTAATGAACTTGTCTTCACCTGAGAAGATGGGGAGGAGGGTTAGGAGAGAAGACTCATTTGCCTGGGGAGATGTTTAGTCCATGCACAGTTTATTTATTTCAGAGTTTTTATTTAAATTCCATTTTCATTGTTACTTGTATCTATTTCAGGAATTCAATCAGAAGTTGCAGTCGAAGCAGTCTGCTCTTACCTCTGTTACTGAGAAGATGAACAAACTAACCCAAGGACATGAATCACCTGAACACAAGGATATAGGAGAACTGAGCAACCAGTGGCTGGACCTCTGTCTTCAGGCACATAGTTTGCTCATGCAGAGGGAGGAGGATCTGCAAAGGACGAGGGATTACCATGATCGCATGAATGTAGTTGAAGTTTTCTTGGAAAAGCTCACAAAAGAGTGGGACAATCTGGCTAGGTAAAAAAAAGAGTAGCATGGACAAAGAAAATGTGCATATATGCTCAAAGAGCTGTTTACAGAGTGTCTCTGAGTTGGAGCCACTAAAAATCCTTTTTTGCATATCTAATTAAAAGCACACCTCCCCTATTAATTATAAGGCAATTAATTACTTCTGTTGAAATCAAGAGAGTTTGAGAAGCCAGGTCTTCAGTGTCTGTCTTTAAGGCAAGTGCTGATTGATCCCATCTCAGGGTATAGCATTTCCTGATACTTCAGGAATCCTGACTATTTCATTTGAGCTCTCATTTGTGTTTTTACTGTGTTCTATAAGTGCTTTTCATTGTGATATTGTGTTATATCTATTAGACTACTGTATTAAAGCTTAGTTACTACTGCTAAACGTTTCCACCTGCTTTGTATAGCATAAACACACTAGCTGTGTGTAAAATCATGATTCTTGCTGCTGCTATCACTGTTATGGAACAAGATTCACTTCAACCTCAATATTTGCTGTTGTTCATATGAGGAATATAACCAGTATGCTCTGTAGTATTTGTATTGTTCTCTATGGTCAGCTTGATGACCATATTGCAGATGAAAGGGAAAGGAATAAATTTGTTAAATTTTTCATTAGAATTCAAGATTCAGACCTTCAAGTGATTCTGAAAACTCTAGGTCTTTATACCATATTGATTTAAGTATGTAGTGGACTATAATTAATCCTGGTGTCTCCTCAAAGTCTGTCCTGAAATAGGATCTAATAATGAATTTCTGTCCTGTCCACTTTGGTAACAGATCTGATGCTGAAAGTACAAATGTGCACCTTGAAGCTTTGCAAAAATTGGCAATGACACTGCAGGAAAGGAGATTTGCTCTGGAAGATGTGAAAGATCAGAAACAGAAGATGGCAGAACATCTTAATCTTGATGATAAAGAATTAGTAAAGGAGCAATTCAGTCATTTTGAGCAACGCTGGACTCAGCTGGAGGACCTTGTCGAAAGGAAAATTCAAGTTTCTGTTTCAACTTTAGAAGAGCTCAGTTTGGTGCATTCTAAATTTCAGGAACTAATGGAATGGGCAGAGGAACAGCAACCTGCTATCTCAGAGGTTCTTAAACAGAGCCCACCTCCAGATTTGGCTCAGAGTCTTCTCATGGATCATCTTACCATTTGCAGTGAGCTTGAAGCCAAACAGCTTGTTCTGAAGATGCTTGTGAAGGATGCTGACAGGGTGATGACCAACCTAGGACTCAATGAAAGGCAAGAGCTGCAGAAGACAGTTTCTGATGCACAGCACCTTATGGCTTGTCTCAGTGATCTAGTTGGCCAGAGAAGAAAACATCTGAATAAAGCACTGTCTGAAAAGACCCAGTTTCTGATGGCAGTCTTTCAGGCTACAAACCAAATTCATCAGCATGAGAAGAAGATAATGTTTCCAGAACACATTTGTCTGTTGCCAGAAGATGTGAATAAACAGATCAGGACTTGTAAGAATACCCAGGCTAACCTGAAGGCCTATCAAAATGAGGTCACAGGGTTGTGGGCTCAAGGACGGGATTTAATGAAAGAAGCAACAAATCAAGAAAAGAGTGAAGTGTGGGGTAAACTGCAAGAACTGCAAAATGTATATGACACTGTTTTACAAAAGTGTAATCAAAGATTGTTAGAACTGGAGAAAAATATTGTTTCCCGGAAATATTTCAAAGAAGACTTGGATAAAACTTGCCATTGGCTAAAACAAGCTGATATTGTCACATTTCCAGAAGTCAATGTAATGAATTCTGACAGTGAGCTATATAGCCAGCTAGCAAAATATCAACAGGTTCTTGAGCAATCTCCAGAATATGAAAATCTTCTACTTGCACTGCAAAGAGATGGCCAAGAGCTCCTACCATCACTTAATGAAGTGGATCATTCCTATCTGGATGAAAAACTTAACAGTCTCCCTCAGCAGTTCAAAATTGTCACTGGTCTGGCAAAAGAAAAATTATGTAAGGTTCAGGAAGCAATTTATGCTAGAAAAGAGTATGCCTCTTTGATTGAGTTGACAAGTAAAGCTCTGACAGAGCTAGAAGATCAGTTTGTTAACATGGACAAAGCTCCAGGTTCTGTTACAACTAAAGAAGCTGTGTCACTCCAGCAGGCCCACAAAGATCTCTTAAGTGAAACAGTGAGCCTTGGTGCAGCAGTGGATGAACTGAATCAGAAGAAGGAGGCCTTTCGTAGCACTGGCCAGCCATGGCAACCAGATGAGATGTTAAAACTTGTCACACTGTATCACAAGTTGAAGAGGCAAATAGAACAGAAAATCAACCTGTTGGAAGACACAATAGAAGCATGCCAGGAGCATGAGAAAATGTGCATGCAGTTTGAGGCACAGTTAGAGGCAGTAAAAAAGGAACAGGTTAAGGTCAATGAAGAAATGCTTCCAATAGAAGAAAAGTTGAAAATATACCATTCCCTGGTGGGCAGCTTGCAAGACTTGGGAAGTCTTCTGAAGCGAATGACTGAACATCTAGAAGCCCTTTCTCCTCAGCTTGACTCATCTGCATATGAGACAACAAACCACCAAGTGCAGGTTTGGCAAGAGAAACTAAAGTCTTTACATACTGCCATTGTTGACACTGTAATGGAATGTGAGAACAGACTTGTGCAAAGCATAGACTTCAAGACAGAAATCTGCCGCTCACTTGACTGGTTGAGGTGGGTGAAAGCAGAACTTAATGGAACGTTAAGTTTGGACCTCAAACTGCAAAACATACAAGAAGAGATACGAAAGGTTCAGATACATCAGGAAGAAGTGCAGTCAAGCCTGAGAATAATGAATGCGCTGAGCAATAAAGAAAAAGAGAAATACATGAAAGCAAAGGAGCTGATACCTGCAGACCTGGAAAACACTCTTGCTGAGCTGACAGAACTAGATGGTGAAGTTCAAGAAGCTATACAGATGAGACAGGTTAGTGCACCTTAATTGTCATTAGTTCCTCATTTACAAAGCTGAAAAAGGTGGCTCTGTGGCTTGATACTTGCAATCATCAAAAAAAGATTGATTATAATAATCCTTTTGCTTGGAGTTTTTTGAATGACACAAGTGATGTGATTTTATGTTTGTGACCCTCTGTATAATTTTTCCTTTTATTTCAGGCTACTTTGAATAAAGTATATAGCCTCTGCCAAAGGTACTACCAAGTGGTGCAGATATCAAATGACTGGCTTGAAGATGCTCAGGAATTTTTACATTCAGCAAGAAATGGTCTAGATGTGGAAAATTCTGAGGAGAATCTAAGGAACCACATTGAATTTTTCATCACAGAAAGTCAGTTCAGTAGTCATTTGAAAGAGTTACAGGGGCTTGTTTCTGAGGTAGAGCCCTTTATACAAGCCACAGCAAGAGAACAGCTAGTACAAAATGTAGCTGCATTGGAGGAAAAGGCCAAAGGGACAAAGCAAGAAGCCAAAACCCAGCAAGAGCAGTTACAAAGGTATATTATTTCTTTTTTTTTTTCTTTCATTTTAAGACCACCCTATTGGTGATGGGAGAAAGAGATCACAACATTAGTTGGAGTTTTGTAAATATTTGTGCTGCATATGAGAGAAGTGGATATTGGCATTCAGAGCTGTTGGATTCTGGTTTTTCCTCTGCCTCTCACTGACTAGTTGTGTGATCTTGCAGAAGCTATGATATAATTATATTAAGCTTGAAACAACACTGAGAAGAAGAGTATGGAATGATTGCTCCATATTTCATCTGACACAGGAGCTATGCAAAAATAAATGAAATTTAAGCAGACATTTTGAACTAAAAAGAAATAATTTTTGGACCAGCATAACTGTATTACATAATATTCCTGAATGTTCCAGGTTCCACAGGTTTGAGTAGGTTTATAAAACAACCTAGACAATCACTGAGGAAAAGTCAGATGAGGGCTATTAAATGCCTAGCTGTGGTTTCTGTAAGGAACAGCTGAAAATCAGGAGCATATGCTTCCCTGTATCCTCCTTCCTAATAATCTTTATTTTTCCTGGAAAATGCTGTGTAACAACAAATCTAAGCAGCTACATTGAAAACTAGGTGCATCAATATACCTTATTCTTCAAATGTTTTTATATTAAGTTTTTCTTTCTGGAACTATATTTGTCTAAGGTGTGCTTCTGAGTGGCAGGAGTATCAGACAGCAAGGCAGAAGGTTATTGAAGTGATGAATGAGGCTGAGAAAAAATTATCTGAATTCTCAGTAGCTAAAGCTGCTTCTTCTCATGAAGCAGAAGAGAAGTTGCTAACACATAAGGTAAGTTACTGATAATGGCATGAAATCCTTTTCCTTCAAATGAAAATGTTATATAGGTCCCTACCTGTGGTAACATGAATTTGAGTTTTGTGTAAGCGGCATACACACTTTATTTGTGGGGTGACAGACAAATATTTTTAATCACTTTGCAGCTTGTTGTCTCTCTCTGTGCCTGTGAATAGAGAACTGTAAAGAGTCAGGAGATTCCTAAAAGCCTTGAATGTGTAAGCCCAAAAATTATGTGTCCTAGAAGAAATTCAGATCAATAGAAACATCCATCTACTTCGGATCACGTGGAACAGTTTTACTGCGACAGGAAGAGTTGGGATTTAATATGAACTCTTGTTTAGTCTAAAAGCAAGAACTATAACTTTAAAAAGTTCTTTTTCCTTCTTGTATTTAGGGTACTAAGCAGTTGCCTTAATATAGGCAGTTCAGACATGCTGCCAGGTCTCCAGCTGTGTCTCTGTCAAATCAAGAATCTCTCTTAAGATTAATGTCATGTCTGCCAGGTTCATGAAAATATCTTCATATACTTGGACTTCTAAAATGCCATAGAAGATAAACATGACATAAACGTATACTTAAACACCTTTTTAGCCTCTAATAGAAGTGAAGTTTTGCTATGAGAAGGACCCTATGAGAAGGACCCTGAATGCTCAATTTCATCCCCTTGAGGGGCTATCAAGGAAGACAAAATCTGATTACACCAGAATTCCGTAACTTCCTGAGTCTTGCATTTTCGACAAGTAGCTATAGCTAATATATTGCAAATTGAAAATAAAGTGAGACCTAGCCCCATCATTCAGCATAGAGTTCCTCCTCTTTGTTTGCTGTGGGTGAAAGTGGCTCGTCTACCTGCATATTGAATAGTAATGAGTTGTGCTGTAGAAAAGAAAAACAGTGCTTATTTTTGCTCTTTCAGACTCTTGTGTCAGTAGTAAATTCTTTCCATGAGAACATCACAGCCCTAGAAGAAAGGGCTTCACAGCTGGAAGAAGTTAGCAATGATGCCAGTAAAGCATCTATAAGTAGATCCATGACAACAGTTTGGCAGCGTTGGACTCGGCTCCGGAATGTAGCCCAGGAACAAGAAAAAATTTTGGAAGATGCAGTGCAGGAATGGAAGGGCTTTAATGACAAGGTAAATTCTATTCTTGGCAAATCCTCCTTTGTACATAGGTTTTCAGTAATTATGCTGCCATTGTTGTGGCTGCCAGTGTTGTGGCCGTGGGACCCCTTGCTGGGTCACGGCTATCGCCTTTGTTTCCCAAGGCTGTGCTGGTGCCTTCTGCTGTTGGAGTTAGAACTGCCCTGACCAGGAGAGGTGTTCTCCGTTTATATTATTTGCAGAGTGTCTTGATTTCGTATTTAAATGCAGTAGTCCACCACTACTTCGTGGTTCACCATTTGTGGCTTCAATACATTGTGGTTTTCCCCCCCCAGCTTTACTAGCTTTACCATATTTACTGTATTTACATTACTTACTGTATTACTTTATTTACTGCTACTGTGCACATTTCACTTATTGCGGCATCTTTCTGGAACTGACCCTCCGTGATATTCGAGGGATTACTGTAGTAGAATTGTCTTAAAACCAAGACAGGCAATTGCTTTGTTCTTTCTTCTTCTCTTTTTAATCTTTTTTCTCTTCTTCTTTTTTCTTTCTTTTTTCCTGATATGAAGTTGGTCTTTCTAAACATAAGCAGTGATATTACCTGTCACTGTCACTGCTCATCGATGTTATGTCTTTTTTTTTTCCCCTTATATCCTTTTGGTGTCAGTTTTACTAGCTTCTNTTGTCACTGCTCATCGATGTTACGTCTTTTTTTTTTTCCCCTTATATCCTACCTGACTCCTCTTATCTGTCATTGTCTGTTATTTATGCCCAGATGGCAGGTTCCCTATGAATGGCGATAATATTTTTGTGAAATGTATTACTTGTGCTGAATATGAGTGTGCCCTGGAGTATAGATCTAGGTCCTATGGCAACAAATATAATCAGTGCTAACAAATATAAGGAGCCAATCATCACTGGACAAAAAAAGTGCCTTACGAAGTCCTAATCCTCTGTGAAGAGCTAGGGCTAGCTAGCTGGATCTAGCACATTTGACCATAAATTCGTATCTGCTATAGAGACTACTGCACAAACCCTATACCACAACTGGTTTACAGAATCTAAATGAACAACACTAGTTTTAGCACCTTTTGGTGTCAGTTTTACTAGCTTCTTTTGTAATTTCATCATTGACAAGACTGTCTCCCTTTCCATAGATTCAGAAAGCCACCATAGCAATAGATGAGCTACAAGGCCGCTTGCCAGAAAGCTCAGTGGAAAAGGCATCCAAGACAGAGCTTCTGGAACTTCTGGATTACCACAGCAATTTCCTTCTGGAAGTGGACCACCAGCTGTCATCTTTGGGCCTGCTTAAACAGCATGCTGTCAGCATGCTTCAGGATGTGGAAATAAAGCCTCCGTCTCAGGAGGAACTACCAGTTATGCAAGAAATCAAAGCAATGCAAGATCGATGCCACAAGTAAGACAATATTTTAAAAGATTCATTAGAAAAATGGTATCACACAATTCATTAATAAGAGTGTATGTATCATTTTTTCTATAGTTAACAATTAGCATGCTTAAAATAAATATTAGTTATATTTAAAATAAACTACCAGTTTAATTTTAAATTATTTTTAATTAATTTTGAAATACCTTTTTTGCCATTATTTTTGATTTCCATCAGCAGGAATATGCATTTTAGAGTACCTGCGTCTTGCCTTGAATAATACTACTAACATGGTGGTGAGTTGGACTAGATGATCCTTGTGGATCCCTTCCAACTCATAATATTCTGTGATTCTGTGATTCTGTGAACATGTAAAAGCTGCATAAACTGCATTAAAATTATAACTGATTTTAAACATTTCCATTGCTTCTCACCATTAACAGTGACCATTTATCTTTTTGTATGCTAAGTTTTGACTACTTTATCACTTTGTTTCCCCTGTTTGAAGCACTTAGGTACCAAAAGTAAATATTGTATGAAATTTACAGGGAAACTTAGTGCCGATGCAAAGAAAAAACATCTTAACATTTCACCTTGTGGCTATGCAAATGTTTATCTAAATTTAACTTGTCTCCCTGTCATGTAGAAAACACAAAATTTTATGCTAAGTTTCAGGGTGCATATCTACTTCTTAACTGCACTAAGATGCCATTATCTGGATCTCCACAGTGGGAAAAGCAAGAGATATAGAGCATTAAAAAATTGTAAACCCTGCACCATTCCTGTGCAAAGTTCATTGTGTGTATGCATAAATGACTACAGTAGAAGAGCTTTCCCTGAAGAAAATGTGTATTTATAAACACTTTTAGAATTGGTTTCTAAGATACAGGTTCTGTGATCTGATCTCCTGCTCATGTAAATAAGGGAGGATTCAGCTATGAAGGGTTATGCAACCATAAATCAGATATGGGAATATCAAAGATCCATGCCATATACTTTAAGAGCTGCAAATAATCAAGTAGATCTTTCAAATAGGTGTCTTTTTTCTACAGGAGATCCAAGTTCTTGAGGAAAGTGTACAAATTCTGCCTTAGTGTAAGTGTGGAGATAGGTCCCTGGATCAAAAATTGGTTCAGGTGTTTGATCCATACCTTAACATAAGTATTCTGCCAATGCAAATCCCATCAATAGGAATCAAATTTCTCTCATGTTATTTTACATTATACATAGTAACAACAGAACTCGTCAAGTATCCCTGTCTAGTTAGTGTAGAGAAATAAAGAAGTCTAAATGAAGTTTATCTGGCCTGTTTTAGAAGGTTTTTTTAGGGTGATGAAGAATAGTCCTAATTCATGCCCTCAATTGCCTGTTTCCTCCACTGACAGTAAGGGCAGTCTGTGGGGATGAGCACAGTTGTAGGGATCTCTATTGTAAACATTTACATTTCTTCAAAAGAATTGCATTCTTGATGTCCAAATACATAGAACTGAAGAATGAACATTAAAAAAAAAATTTCTCTAGGTGTGACTTTATCAATCATTATTATTCAGTATTTTTTGATAAATCAATGTTTTTAGTCATTGCTTAATTCTTCACAAAAAATTATTGTTTCTTTGTTTCTGAAGTATGCAACAGAAAGTTAAAAAAGGTGTGAAGATGGTGAAACAGGAGCTGAAGGAGCGTGAGGACGTTGAAGCAGAGATTAATATTGTGAAGTCCTGGATCCAGGAAACAAAAGAATATTTATTAAGCCCTGATGTAGAAGTGGACACTCAACTTCAGGAATTGCAGGTATATGAAACCTGTCAATTGCGGTATCTGTCTTCATTGTAATCTCCTAGTGAATGTTAATCATTTCAAAACCACCACAGATTCAAATTAGACAATATTCTTGAGTTCCTGAGTAACCCACTAGACAAATTCATAAAGCATGAAGTAGATGGTAGACTGTAATACAGTGATCCTCTGCATAGTCGCGATCCGTAATTTGAGGGATCCAAATACTTGCGGGTCATTTTTTAGCGAGTTGTGCAACCTCGGCGCATGCGCAGAAAGTACCGCAAACCCATCAGCTCATGAATATATAATGAGGTTATGAATATATAATTGGTCCCCCCCCGCTGTCACCACCCATCAGACTTGCCATACATGCTTCATTCTCACCATTTAGGAGAAAGGGGAGACGGTCCCATCTCTGTGAAGCCAGAAGCGCTGCCACGCTGCTGGCACAAAGGGACCGGTGCCATGCTGGCACTTCTGGGCACGGCGACACGGTGTGGCTCGAACCGGGGGATGGCGGGGGACAGTTGCCGCTGCCAAAGCCAACTTCAGGGTGGCAGCAGATGGGAGATTCAAACCCAAGTGGACAGGAGCAGAGTCATCGACTCGGCACCGCGTTTCAGCTCTTCCAACACCGGCGGA
>WEKX01019055.1:80609-103645 GCA_013390025.1 Pitta sordida
TAACCCCCAAACAAAGCGGCCCCTTGGAACAGCAGGGACTGTCCCAGCCTGTTCAGCTGTCGCTCCCGTCACACTGTGCCACGGTACCCACCGGCACCGTCCCAGCCAGCACTGAACCCATTCCCCAAGCCACCCCCAGAGTCCTGCTCTGGAGAGGTGTGCCGCCTCCGCCGTGTTTGAACTCAAGAGACACAGAGCAGCAACCAGAAACCCCAATAAAACTGAGCACAGATGCAGCAGGGAAAGGACAGTGGCAGAATCCTGCGGAGGGATGGGTGCCGAACGTGGCTGAGCTGCTAGGCGGCAAACCTCTGCCTCTGCCGTGGCTCTGTGCCCCGGATCAGCCCTGGCTGCTCGCACGCACTCCTGCCAGAAATCTTTGCTCGGGGCTGTTACATTCCCAGAAAAAGAAACCCCAAAGTAGCCACTTTGAACAGCAGGGACTGTCCCAGCCTGTTCGGCTGTTGTTCCTGTCTCACAGTGCCAAGGTGAGTATCCACAGCACTGCTCTGGCCAGCACCAAATGCAGTCCTACCCCAGAGTCTTGCTCTGGAGAGGCGTGCCACCTCTGCCGTGTTTGAACACAAGAGACATACAGCAGCAACCAGAAACCTGGATAAAAACCCTGATAAAAAAACCCAGCAGAGACATGGCAGGGAAGAGACAGTGACAGAAAGCTAGTCTCCTGCTCGGTTTTTCGGGAGGGGGCGCGGTGCCAGCTTCCCAGCTACGAGCTGTGCCGGTTTCTGTGCTCGGAAGAGCTCCCTTCCTGGAGCTGGGAGGTGGCAAAAGGCATTTCCTCCGTTTTAATGAGGCATTACAGAGGGAGCCACGCCCTCAAGACTGTCCTCCAGACCTTATTAGGGGAGGGGGCGTGGCTATGGGCATGGCATAGTGGGTTTGCTATCTTCGCAGATTCCACGACTCACGTGGAGAGGAACAGACCCAACAGCCTGCAAGTAATGGGGGATCACTGTATTTTAAAGACATTTAAGGTATACAGGGAAACCCTGCATATTCGCAGTTCACATAATCACATATTCAATTAGTTGCAGTTGGATTTTCAGCAAGTTGTGCGAACACACATGTAGACATAACGTCCTGGACCCCAGATTCTGTGGCCGGGAGATACCAAAAGGCACTTCGTCCACTTTAATGAGGTGCTACAGTACGAGCCACGTGCCCAGGACTGCCCTCCAGACATAATTAGTGGAGGGTGCGTGGCTACTGGCAGGGGGTAATTGAATATTCATGGGTTTGGTAGCTTCACAGATTGCATAACTCATGGGTCCTGCCCCGACCCAACCCCCCCGTGACTTCCAGGGGTGCTCTGTATTAAAGCATTTGTATTTATGCAGTTTTATGTACTAACATATTGCTTACTAATGTTTCTCCTCTAAAATATGGGAGAAACTTCAGAATGTGAATGGACAGAATGTGACCTTTCTATCTCAACAGTTTGGGTTTGGGAGGGAAGCAGCAAAATAAACTGATTCTACTTGATATTTTCTATATATATGTGGTCACACAGGAACAGAGAACTGAACAGTCAGTCATAACTGGAAATCCAGGGAATCCCAAGATAAAATCGTTTTTCTGAAATAGTTAAGAATTTGAAAACAATTAGCTTGTAATGTCTGCATTTGCTAGGTTTACACAGATGTGTTCTTCCAATTGATCTTAACAATAGTGTTTTTTCTGTCATTAGTCTCTCCTTGGTGAAGTTACTACTCATCGCCAGGCTGTTGAAAAAATGGCTGAACAACAACAGAATAAGTACCTGGGACTTTATACCATTTTGCCTTCTGAACTCTCTCTTCATTTAGCAGAAGTTGGACTGGCCCTTGTAACTGTACAGGATCAGGTAGAGCACAGCATATAAGTGTGTAATAGATCTATAGCCCTTTATAACTTCATATTCAAGTGAGGCCAAACTGTGGCAACATAGAATAGTTTTATTACCTTTGTCCTTTGAATTAAAGTAAGTTAAATGAAAGTTAATTAAGGAAGAGCGATTTCTGGTTGCTGAATTTAATTCTTACTGTTGACAGATTCAGACCAAAGAAAGAGAAACTCAGCGAATCAAAACATTGAATCAAGATTTTGATCAGAAAATACAGGGGATAGCAAATGAACTAAATGCTATTCTTTCTAAATTGAAAAAGAAAACAAATGATATAACACAAGCTAAACTTGAACAAAAGGTAAGACAAGGCTTTCCTTATGTGGTTACACCGTAAATTCTTGGGAATTCAAACACTAAAGTTGTGGGTTTGAAGACTTGTAGGACACATTTTTCTAATATAGTTCAACAGAAGAATGGCCAGAAATAAGGGTTAACTGATGAGATTTTTTAAATTATATTCTTTGTAAACTAGCCCATACAGGGACTTGAGTGAATAACAGAATTTTGAGAAAGTAACTGTGTAAAAGTCAGATGGACAGTGTGTCACTGTTCCTATGGACCCCCCCCCCGACTGATCCTTGTCCCAGTCCACACTGAAAAGGTAATGTTTTACAGTATATTTCCACTTATTATTTAATTGTTCCTGCATCAAGATCAAGCTATAAAAATGCAAGTTTCAAATGAAAATGAAAATTTTCATAATGCATTAATGAGTAATTATATTTTTCTGAGTTTATAAAGTTATATTTTAAAACATCAACAAAGCAGATCCCTTGTCTAATAAATAAAAATCCCTGTCATGGCAATGTGTGCTAACTACTCATTTCAGAAATAAACACAGAAAGATGCCTGCAAACAGTTAATGTCACACTAAAGTGACTCAGTCTTTTGCTATAGTAGGGGGGACAGTTATCCATTTCAGTCAGGAACTGAGAGAAGAAAGAGTAACAGCACATATTTAAGAGATGACCAAACATCCTGCAGTCCTGCCTTCCTGCTTAAAAACGGAACAAACTATAGAGACTTTGGACAGGGTATAAAAGTTGCAAGTTGGACTAGAAATAATCAACCAAAAAGCTTAATACTTCCTGGATCACTGATTTTATTGTTTTTCTATCTAGATCCTCGGTGAAGAGCTGGACAGCTGCAATATAAAGCTGTTGGAATTAGATGCATCAGTCCAGGACTTTGCTGAGCAGAACACGCCACTGGCTAAGCAGCTGGCTAACAGGATAGGGAAACTCACTGCATTGCATCAACAGACCATACGGCAGGCTGAGTACAGAGCAGCCAAGCTCAGTCAGGTATGATCTCAAATCCTTTTTGTTGTTTCCTCTCAGAAGCAGAAGGAAGATGCAAACTTCTCATTTATTTTCCTGTAGTTATGCAAGAAGTGACATTGCCTGGCACATCTGCCTATTATTATTCAGGACTTGCATCACATCTCAAAGAGGCATAGACAGGTCAGATCAGGGGGTTGGAATAATTCTGTGATAAGGCTTTAACATCCTCTTGCATGAATCATCTCCTAGTGGTTCCTCTGATGACCTAAAAAGATGATAGACCTCACAAGCAGTATCATGCCAGGAAATAGTATCTCATTGTTCTTTTCAAGGCCTCTGTTTTATCACTGTGGCCTATATTTGCAGTATTAAAAACAAAAATAAAAAAAAAAACTATTGTTTTGCTTCTCTCTCATAGAGGTTGAATATAATTTATCGATTCAGTAGAAAAACCTATATACAACTGCACTGTTAATCCATAATACTTACGCAACATTTTGGCATTCATAAAGGTGCATCCCCTGTGGTTCTAAGTCCCTGAAATTCTTTCTCAATTTTTTCCCACTGATTGTTGTTGTCCCAAAAATGTCTATCTAAAAGCAAATAAAATTTTCTGTGGTTCTGCCGTTAACAGCCTGATAAATGATGAGTTATCCCTTCTGCACTCATAAAGATGCTTTCTCTAAGGCTTGAAAAAGATAACCTCATGGTATTCTTTTTAAGGAGACATAGAAAGTTCCTATCAAAGTAGAACTTCAATTAAAGGTACTTTGTGAAGGGATTTAACTATTAGGGTATTTTTGTTCTGCACCAAGAAAACCACTATCCTAAACAAAATAATAGGTATAGAAAAGTGCTTACAAATAGAGTTTGGTCACTTAGGATTTGATCAATTCCATATAAAGAACAAATGCATGAAAAACAATTAAATTATTTATACTGAGAATAAAATTGGAAGTTATTAGTACTTTTCTAAGTAGAAATTGGGTGAATCAGAAAGCAGAGGTTTTGTCCTATATTTTGAAATAATGCAACATGTCAGACTGGGTGGACAAAGTAGGTTGTAAAAAAAGGTGATTTGGAGCATGTAAGAGGAGGAGAAAAATTAAAACAAGAAATTACCTAAAGGAGACTTGCAGTGAGCCACAAACTGAACCAAAAGGTATTTTGGAACTTACATGTGAAGCTGAAATACATGCAGGGAGTGTACACTCTAGGGACATCTGTGAGCATCAGTGGACTCTCCCGGTGTGACCTCCATTCTTATAGTGCCTCTTTTCCCCAAAATATATATTCTTATTACTGGAAACAGACCTACTATAACTTCATAAATACATAAATAGTTATTAAATTATGTAAAGCAGAACAGAAAAGTTTTAAAATTATCTCCAAATGAAAACAGTTAATGAAATAAAATGTGTATTATCATTCTCTAAAACCTGTACAAAATAACATTTTAGGCTTAAGAGAATTTTTCTTTTATATCCAGGCTGCTTCACACTTGGAAGAATACAATGAGATGCTGGAATTCATATTGAAATGGATAGAGAAAGCAAATATCCTAGTGCGTGGTAGTATAACATGGAATTCTTCCTCTCAGCTTCATGATCAGTTTAAAGCCTACCAGGTGATTATATAAGCTATGAAATTTAAAAGGCAGACAGTGTATAGAAAAACTTATTTTTCAAGCAGTGAAATTCTACTTCCTATACCTTTTTCTGTTTCCTTTCCTTGAGTTAAAAAAAAATCCTAGAGGGCTAGGGCGGTTTGACTGTTCCCCGAAGCCTTAAAAATTATTAATTGGTTTTGGACAATTGTTTTGAACACTGGAATTAAGATGTATTGTGGAATAAAACTATGTAACTCAAAGTTGATGTCCATGTTTACTCAGTACATTGGCATCAGGTAGTTTTCAGTTGAATAGTGTGTTAATACACTATTCACTATCACATCTTGCTCTAATCTGGCATTCAATTTGATCATATCTCTCTTCAGACCATGCTGGATGAATCTGGAGAGATTCATGGTGATCTTGAGGCCATGAGCGAGAGGATTGATTATCTGGGAAGTGTATACTGTACTGAAAGAATGTCCCAGCAAGTGCTGGAACTAGGGCGTCGGACAGAGGAATTACAGCAAGTTATCAAAGTGCAGCTACCAAATCTCCAGGATGCAGCCAAGGTAAATGAAAACGTTTTTTCTAATGCTAGTTGGAAGCTAGAGTGGTGGCCTTTCTGGATGGATGTGTTTGGCATCATGGTGGGTCTCAAATAGCTCTTAACACCTATGGTTAGATACTTGAAAAGTGTCTTTGTTGACATTTATTTTCTGCCAGTTCCTTATTTTATTCTTAAATGATATCTAAAGCCCGTTATCTATTAATTCAGATCAGTACTGGACCAGAACAGGATTCCATAATGTAAGACCTACCTCTACAAGGGATTGCAATGAAAAGAATGAACATAGTTATTCGTGTCCCTGATATTTTCTGCAGCCCTTCTCTATGAGATTGCTGTTAGTGTAAATGTGTGTTAACCCTATCCAGTGCCTGAAGGCATGGTAAACTGGTACAAAACACAGGGAAAAGAACAGAAGACTTTTCTGCTTGCTCTTGCTCTCAGAGCAAGAAATTTCACTTTTTTTTTTTTAATTGATACAACAATCCAGCAAAAAAATGAATATTTTAATGATATAATTAATATATTTATAGGGGTTATTCTACTGTCATCTCCTGCAGTTACACAGTACTAAGTAGGAAAATACCTAAAGGCAACTAAGAGAATAGGCTATTAGTTGTTAGGACAAAGTTTAGGAGCTGACAGATTTCAGTATTTTTAAAATAATTTTTATTGAATCAAAACAAATATTTGCATATAAGTAAGCAGAGTAGAAGTGAAACTTACTAGCTTCAGTTCTCAGAGAAATAGTAACAATTAAATAAACTATCTGTAAATTCTTAGAAGAAATCTTAGTACTGTGTCCAGTTCTGGGCTCCCCAGTTTAAGAAGGATGTTGAGAGGGTCCAGAGAAGGGCGACAAGGATGGGGAAAGGACTGGAGGACAAGCCCTATGGGGAGCGGCTATGGGAACTGGGGTTGTTCAGCCTGGAGAAGAGGAGACTCAGAGGTGAACTAATTGCTGTTTACAACTACCTGAGGGGAGTTTGCTGACAGGTGGGTGTGGATCTTTTCTCTCAGGCTGAGGACACCAAAACAAGAGGACATGGCCTTAAGCTATGCCAGGGGAGATTTAGACTGAATGTTAGGAGGAGGTTTTTCACAGAGAGAGTGATCTCTCATTGGAATGGTCTGCCCAGGGAGGTGGTGGAGTCGCCATCCCTGGAGGTGTTTAAGAGAAGACTGGATGAGGAGCTCAGTGACATGGTCTAGTTGGTGGGGAGTTGGACTAGATGATCCTGTAGGTGCCTTCCAACTCAGAATAACCTGTGAACCTGTGAATCATGGAGATGAATAGAAGCCAATATAGATTTATGAAGAAAGAAAATCATATCTCGAGTGTCCAATTTTATGTGAAAATAATACATCAATTAGTGTATGACTACACAGTATGTCATATGTCTTGATTTTAGTAATGTTTCTCATTATATAGCTGTTAACAAAATTAAGAAGGTTATCCAGTTGAAAATACAATGAATAGGTGTAAAGCTGGCTAGAAAATTCATCTGGAGTGTAATTATCAATGATGTGCAGCTCAAAAGGTGGGATTTTGTAGCTTTCTATCTCTGCCCTAATACTGTTCAACATTTTTCGTTAATGAGTTGGATGCAGGTTTAGAGATCATGGGTTTTGCGGTGCTTAGACAACACCGTATGTACAGGGACAACCCGAAATAAACTAGGCTACTGTTCAATGGAAACAGTGTTAAATTGGTATGTTTAGACAGGATGAATCAGGAATATGTTCTGCTTCTGAATGAGAGACTACTGACTGAGAGACTACTGAGTGAATGGTTTAACGTTGTTAATCCAAACACCATGCAGAAATATAGTACAGTCAACTCCTGAATTTCGCAGAGCTTCATGTCCCCTCCCCTTCCACGAAGCCCGCGATCTGCTAAGATAAGCTGCTCATGAATATGCAATTAAGTCCTGCCCATTGCCCTACTCACCTTAGCCCCAGAGCTCTGCAGGGCTTTCCACGGATCCTCCTGCCCCCTGTGCCTGCTGAGCTGACCAAAGGGAATGGCTTCTGCCCATTTCAATCCAGGAAGTCCCAGGATTCCTGCCTTTTACTGCTGTACCGATGCCAGAAACCCTACAGGAGCTGGTGCTACCAGGAGTACCAGAGGTGGTGACCACCCCATCAAGCAGAGCCGAGTGGGACCGAGTCTTCTCCCATTGTTTACTCCCTGGCGTGTCGATGCTAGGGCTTATCAGGCAGTGTGTCTGTTTAAAGTCAACTCAGTTGTGTATAAACATGGTGAATGGGCTTGGGTTGCCATGGCAGTGGGGACCCCGGTCCTGGCGGCAGCCCCGGAGTCCTTGCTTCCTGTCTGCCATGGCATCGGTGCCAGGGTCCCTACTCCCTCTCTGGCGCCCTGGTAGTGGCACCAGGGTCCCCACTCCGTCTTTGCCACCATGGTAGCACCAGGGTCTCCTCTCCCTCTCTGCTGCAATGATGGCCCTGGGGACCCCCGCTCCCACCGCTGAGGCTGCCTCGGGAAGTCTCCCCCCAGTGCTCAGCAGCTGTGGAGGTCAGGGTGATGCATGGGACTTACTTACATATTCATGAGCTGTCTGTCTTCATGCCATTATCAGCACATGCCCAGACATGACTTTTTGTGGAAACACAAACTGCAAAGGATTGAACATGCAAAGAGCAAAACCATGAAGAGGCAGTGGTTTACTGTATGTAATTGCAAGGAATGTGAAGTTGTCCTTTTGTTCTCATTACTGGTCACTAGCAAGGTTTCAGCAGTTTCAAGTTTTGCATTTGAAGAAAGATGTGGACACCTGGATAAAGAGTAGACAATAGTGATGATTGGACTATGTGAAAAAAATTTATAGAAAGCATTTATGAAGAAGGATTATCCTAACTTACGATGTATTCAGAGAGGGTAAAAATATTTTTTTCTTCATGACTCTTGCTAATGGGATAGTAGGTCAAATATTGAAACTACAACAAAAGGTGACTTTATGTCAGATCATCAGGAAAAAACTTTCTGCAAAAACCATTACTGAATAGTGGAATGTGTTGTCTGTAGAGATAAGCTGGATTCCACTACTAGTGGTCTTTAAAAATAGTGTGTAAAGATGAGACAGTAATGTCCTATCTTATTACAGGAAGTTGCCTAGAAGACATCTTCAGTTCCTTTCTAGGCCCTGATCTCTATGAAATTAGTTTTATAAAGTATATGCTGTATTTGAGATGGGAAAGTACTTAAAATAATAACTCTGTCTTTGCAACCTATTTTCCTAGACTGTCATATAACTGGTATTTTTATCCAATAGTTTAAACATTTAAAATTAACTGTTAAAACTATGATTTAGTTTTCTCACTATATATAAGGGGGGAGTAGCTACAAAATCCAGACTGGTAGCATTATATTGATTTTTTTTTTCTTCTCATTGATCTCTTGTTCAAATTTGTTGTTTTACAGGACATGAAGAAATTTGAAGTTGAGCTGAGAGCCCTGCAGGCTGCTCTGGAGCAAGCCCAAGCCACATTGACCTCTCCAGAGCTTGGGCATTTGAGCTTGAAAGAGCAACTTTCTCACAGACAGGTGAAAGACTGGGACCTCAAAGTTATCATTTGAGTAGTGTGAGCTTACACAAAGAATAATGAGTGTTGGTAAGACTGACTGTTGTGTTTCTTAGGTGGGTCACTGTTTCAGAGTGTAGCCCCAAATTTCTGCCATGAAATACAGGATGGAGAAGGAAGAATCATTCCTTCAATGGGAATGATTGAAGCATAATCGTTTATGAATCTTTTCTTAGGTTGATACAATTCTGAGAAGTGCGCATCTAATCCATTTATTCTATATCAATAATAGTTATAAAGCCCAATTCGTATCTTTGGTCAACAGGTTCTTAAAATACTTCAAAAGGAAGTCTAGATTGTTATTCCCGTTTTACAGACAGAGATGCAATGATTTAATGTGTTGCTATCTCCCCCCAAAGTAATATGGAGAGCTAAGCGAAAATTCAGATTTTCTTAAACCCAGTGGCATTTTTGTATGTTTAGTTGAATTATCTCCATAAGATACTGTGTCTTTCTGTATCACAATTGACCTACTATGGAGATTTGTCAGTTTGTTAGCTTTCATCTCATGCTCTTGACAAAAAAATAAATAAGGTAAGTTACAGCATTCTGAGATTCTTAAGAAATGTATTTTTCTGCAAGCTAATGTGGAGGTTTAAATGTCTCAGTCTACCAGTGAAAACTGAATGTTAACATGTCCGTGTAGGAGTCAAATCTGCAGAAAAACATGAATGAAAGGTAAATTTGCACAGCTTTCCCCTTTCATTAAAATATACAGTCTGTATTCTGGGACCTTGCAGCTGAATTTCAGAATGTGGCCCTGAAGAGTGTAAGTGAAACACATCACCCACCATGAGAATGGAGGAATATGGAGTTTACACTAGTTTTCACTAGTTTCAGTTTTCTCTGTCTTGGCTCTAGCACATCTCACAGTATGACTTTCTTTTTCTTTCATTTTTAAGTTAAGGTAAAGTTTACCTTTATTTTATTCTTTGTACCTGTTGAAGTAGTTTGTACAGATTGTGACAGGGTTTTTTTTTTTAAAAATATAAATAAGTGGCCTTAGAACATGTTTCCTAAATGAAAGTTTTGCTGAAGTTCTGACCCACTGTGGAAGACATTCACTGAAAGGCCATGGAACACTTTTTTTTTTTTTAATCCTCGTACAATCAGCAAATTTATTGCCCCAGCATAGAAAAAAATGTTGAGAAATTTAGAAATGTATAATGGCGGGGAACTCCCATAAGCAAAATTTTATTAGTAATAATAATAAAAAAAAAAATTCCTCAAATTCTTACCCACTGGTTACAAAAATAGTTATTTCCTTAGGCTATGGAGGATTTGTCTGTGTCTCCTGTGGTACTTTCTATACATTTCTACTGACCTTGTGTTCTGATGCACTTGTTTCCTGATCTGTGGGTAAGAATCTGACTGTGCTGAGCTGGCTCCAGCTCAGGGTCCAGCCAAAGTGTCCAAAAGTGATGTTTCCCAGTGAAATGTCTGCTGAGGACAGGGCTGAAATAAGCAGGATGTGTGGGAGCCCGTGGCTTCCAGTTAAGCCTAGAACATAGCAGCATTGCCTGGTGATTAGATCCATTTGTCTTTGCAGGAACAGGGATTTCAGCTGGGGAAGCAAGTGAAAACAGTTCTCTCCCACCCCACACTGCCAAGCTGGTGATTCACTTACTGATTTGTTAGTTCACGAGGACAAGAATCAGAACTGCAGCCTTGAAACTTTCTTGATCAGAAAGAGGCTGTATCCCCTGCCCACCTGCTTTNGGTGAAGTTCCAACCCACTGTGGAAGACATTCACTGAATGGCAATTGAACACTTTTTTCTCGTACAATCAGCAAATTTATTGCCCCAGCATAGAAAAAAATGTTGAGAAATTTAGAAATGTATAATGGGAACTCCCATAAGCAAAATTTTATTAATAATAAAAAAAAATTCCTCAAATTCTTACCCACTGGTTACAAAAATAGTTATTTCCTTAGACTATGGAGGATTTGTCTGTGTCTCCTGTGGTACTTTCTATACATTTCTACTGACCTTGTGTTCTGATGCACTTGTTTCCTGATCTGTGGGTAAGAATCTGACTGTGCTGAGCTGGCTCCAGCTCAGGGTCCAGCCAAAGTGTCCAAAAGTGATGTTTCCCAGTGAAATGTCTGCTGAGGACAGGGCTGAAATAAGCAGGATGTGTGGGAGCCCGTGGCTTCCAGTTAAGCCTAGAACATAGCAGCATTGCCTGGTGATTAGATCCATTTGTCTTTGCAGGAACAGGGATTTCAGCTGGGGAAGCAAGTGAAAACAGTTCTCTCCCACCCCACACTGCCAAGCTGGTGATTCACTTACTGATTTGTTAGTTCACGAGGACAAGAATCAGAACTGCAGCCTTGAAACTTTCTTGATCAGAAAGAGGCTGTATCCCCTGCCCACCTGCTTTACCAGACCAGAGAGGATGTCTTGGAGAGTGCATGGCTGACATGCAGTCCCCAAGGTGCCTCTGCATGCTGATTGAACAGTAAAGGCACCCTTTGCTGGGACCTGACAGAGGAGAGGCCCCACCAGTCGTATCTGATGAACAGGTCATTATACCAAATCTCTGGTTAGATTATCCACCATATATCATGAAACTACAGAAATAAAAAACCAACCACAATCCTCTCATTAGTATGCACTTTAGACCCACTTAACTATCTTTCTGCATATGGTATAGGGGAAGGGAAATAACCAGTCTCTCTATCCCTGTTTGCCTCATGCATTGTGGAGCTGATTTATATCTATTGAACTTGAAATCTTTTTCTAAGTGCTAAAGCTCTTTTCATCAACTTTGTCTTTTCTTTTTTGTTTTCTTTTGTTGGGTCTTTTTTCATATCTGTGAATACATTAAACTCACCAGTGAAGATAAAAGGAAGAGTGATCAAACCTATTCTCCAGTCATTGTACTTAGACCCTTCTGGTAGATATGAACAGACAGCTCGAATGGACATTGTGTATGGAATAGATAGTTTTAACAAAGGCATCCAGCTTGTGATTGTTAAAAAAAAGGTTTCTGTGTAGCAGTGTTCCTTTCTGTCTGATTGCCTTTTGAAGTTTAAGCAACATTTTCAGTCATGATTTGTATTTTCAAAGGAAGTCCATAAGCACAATGGGATCCATTTGCTGGTTTGAAAATGTATTTCTGTGTCTCAGCAGGGTATTCCGTTCAGATTTTAACATTAAAATATGTATATACATAAATTACTCCTGTGCTGCTTCAATTTGTGGGTTTTGTAAATCTATATTTTTCAGATCTGTTACTAGAAATATCTTTTATGCAGACACTTAGAAATAGGTACTACTATGCATTTTAATTATTTTTATACATAGCATATGAGGGTTTTGCTTAACTAATATTTAAAAGAATGCTCATTTCACAGTGAGCAATTCCAGAGAAGGCGCGTTCTGATTATATTCAATTTAGAAAATAGATAATCAAATTTTTATTTTGTTGCCTGAACTCAGCGTCATTTGTCTTTGGCTGCATGGAATGTTCTGAGAGTTCTGCAAAACTGGCTTATTGTGTCACTAAATTTCTTTCTAGCATCTGTTGTCTGAAATGAAATCACTGAAGCCAAAAGTTCAAGCAGTGCAAGACTGCCAGAGTGCCTTGAGGATTCCTGAAGAGGTGGTCACCAGCCTACCAATGTGCCACAGTGCCCTCCGGCTTCAGGAGGAGGCCAGCCGCCTGCAGCACACTGCCATTCAACAGTGCAACATCATGCAGGCAAGTGTAACTCCATCCCATAAATTACTCAGAGTAACCTGAACAGAGACATAAATTGTGGTGAAAACACAGATTTTCTTATCTCTGTGCATTCCTCTTTTCCGTAGAACAGTAATTTCTGATTTTAAAATTCATGATCATGTTTATTGTTGATTTACTCATCAGATTCTCACCTTGGTCCTCTCCTTGATATTGCTGTGATTTTGGTAATGCTGTTAGGATTAACTGGACAAATAGCTGATATACAATTGTATCCAGGTTAATTTTATAATATATGATCAGTTAATAAAGTTAATACATCATTATAACATCAGCTGCTTCTAAAGAGTACAGAAAAACTGTTGAGTTATTTAAATAACTTTCTAGTATAAAAATAATGATTTTTATCCTCCGTATTCAAAATCTATACACATTTGTTTTCTGATTTTGGAATCATTCAACATCTATTTGCATTTTCAAGTTTTCCTAAGTAAAAGTAAACTAGGTCTTGTTTGATTGTTTGGATTCATAATTAAACATGTATAAGGAAAGAATAAGCTTTTCTTCCCTGATATTTACTGATAGGAAAATACTTACTGATCTAGAGTACGACTACAAAATTTCAAGTTAGATAATACGTTAGATGATTAAGGATAATTAATGATACTTAAATACAAGAAAGAATACAATGTGACACTGAAAGTTTAAAAAAAGGGTTCAACAAATTGCTGGTGAATCCAAGATAGAACTGATTCCACACTGGTAGGATAATGATCTGAATCAATCTTCATAATCCTCTCCCAGTTCACATTTTCTGTAAAATCTAAGCTTTTCTTAGGCTCTTTCCACTTCATAAATGAATGCTTGAAGTGAAAAAGCAGATGGAAAGGTTTTATAGCAAAACCATGAGACTAAGCAATGCTATCTTTCCATAGGTATCTTTGGTTCAGGTACTTGTTGGAATCAGCACATTTTATCAGAAATTGAAAATGTGCGAACTGTTTTTTTGGGAAATAGTTAAATAAATTAAACCATTAAAATCATTGCAGTTCACAATGTTTATGAGCAGATATTTTCTTGACTATCCTCCTACTTTGCTCATCAAGATGTGAGTGCCATATAGACGTAGATGTGCTCCACCTAAGCAGGGGGAAATCAGTCGTGCCTGGACTAAATAAAAATTTGTTTTTGTATCGACACTCAATGTTGCTTTCCCTCTCTAGGAAGCAGTGGTTCAGTATGAACAGTATGAACAAGAAATGAAACGTTTGCAGCAACTAATAGAGAGCGCCCATCATGAGATCCAAGGCAAACCAATAGCAACCAACAACATCCAGGAACTCCAGGTCCAGATTTCACATAATGAGGTATGAAAACCGAAATTCATCAACATCGACTCAGTAGTAGCTCATTGACTCAAACAATTTTTCATGACCAATGGTCATAAGTTAGCTGGGTAGCTTTTCAGACTTCTCAAAGCTAGTTGAGCAGATAGACTTAATACCAGTTAGGAAACTCCTACTATTGGTACAATGTGGAGAATTCATTTGTTTATTCAGTTAGATATGTCCTAACCTTTGGGCAACATTACGATAAACAAAAGTATTGCATAATTAGGGGACAGTTAGCAGTGGAACTTGACTGAGTAGTGTCTCAAAAGTCAATGCAGAGCAGTTAGTCGGGTAAGCACTACTAGTTCAGTGATCCAAAGTAAGTATGTATTCATGTATATATCCTAAAGTACTTGGTCATGTTCATTGCTGTAACATTCTGTTAAAGAACATCAAGAGACTTGAATTACAGGAATACCACAATATATTTGGAGGGGAATTCTGCACCATTGAATCCGAAGGTTCTTTGAAGTCTTTGTTGGGAAGAGCTTTGTGCTATAGATTTGTGGCTCCTGCCTACAAATTCATTGATCATCAGCCCTTGAATAAATTGGGACAATCTCTGTTCTGGCTTGAGAGCTTCTGAGCCCCTTGCCCCTTCTCCTGTCTGTTGTGTATTTCTTGGGATAGAAGATGCACCTCTGATCTCTCTTTTTGTCAATTCTGGCACCAGATGGCACTATTTCTTTACCTTTAAATTAAAGCTATCTGTTCTTTTGTGTAATATGTATAACTTAATGTTATATGTGTTGCTCATTTTCTATCCAACTGTTACAAAATTTACCTAGTATCAATTCAAGAGCAGTTTGTGTAAACAAACATTTCTGATTTTTAATAATGCTACTATTCTCTGTTCAAATATTCAGGAACTGCAAATGTAGGAGAGTGACTTCAGTGACACAGGGTGGTATTGCTGGAGGAATATGCTGCAGAAAGGAAAGAATTAAAAATGAGGCAGCTTGAAGTTTTGTCTGCATTTGAACAGATTTAATAGCTAGGAGTTGTTTTAAATATCTGCAAGAAGACAGCAAATTTGATCTAATGCACATGTTGGCATCAGCCAGAACAGACAGGTTTCATACTGTGCAAGCTTTCCACATTTAGGGTGAGGAGTTTCAAAAGACTGGGATATGCAAAATTTTGGCTCACGTTTTGTCTGCTAAATATCTGTGGAAAAACATAATATGAAGTGGACATTCTGAACCATATATTATTATTATGCTACTTCCAAAGGCAAATCTTTCAAGATGCTTGTTAAGTGTGTTATTAATTTAAGAAAATATAGATTCCCTGTTGAAACCTACATGAAAAAGAAAAGAACATTTATAGTAGCTATATTTAGAATTAAAATAAGAGGAAGAAAGCAGAAGTAAAGTACATCCTGTCGTGGTTTGACCCTGGCTGGATGCCAGAGACCCACCCCAACTTCTCCTGAAGGAGAAAACTAAAAAAAACAAACTGGAAAAATAAAATAAAACTGGTCACAGGCAAAAGAAGCAAGGCAAAACTATAAATAAAGAACATAAAGGGTTTATTTTCTAACTAACAAGCTCAGAACTGCAAGAGAAGCATCATTTAGAAGGCAACCTTTCTCCCCCCCACCCCTCCTTCTCTTACAATAGATGTAATATTCCCTTTTCCACCAGGAGAAAAAGGGGGAACATAGGGTAGGGGTAAACCAGGCAGGTTGGTATTTCTGAACAGATCCAGGGTAGGAACCATCTCTCTGCCCTTCCATAAAGTTCTCTCTCTCTCACAAGAGGGAAAGGTCTTTCATGACCCCTCCCAAGTGAGATCTCGACCTGANATTTCAGATAAGGATGTAAGCAAGTGTCTCCATACTTGTGAATTATTTTAATGGATAATGCAGTACCTCATGGGATATTGCTTTTATAAGTTGTGGGGGATTTTTTTGCAATCACATTTCTGCCTACTTTGCCTCGTTTTAAGTTGAAAGTGGTATTTTTGATACTTAGTGCATTGGACATGATTACCACAAATGTAACTGCATCTCAGTAATGTTGAAGCAGTTAATGAGTATACTGTATGACAATAATCTTCTACTGAGACACAGATATGTCATTGATTGAGCATTAGTGAATGACTGGTATTTTTCAAACACAGCGGATAACTGTTCGACATTAAATTTGTGGCTTGATTTGACTGTAGCTTGGTTTATGGTTGCTCTAGTTGGTGTTTTATAACCAAGACTTTGCTTAGTCTCCAAGGTAAGCAAGCCTTGGAGCACCAAGAAAGGTCCTTTAGTTGCTAACATGACAGACAGATAGTGACCACGTACCATCGAAGCCCAAGCAGTAAAGTGTCATCTTCAGTCTTTGTGCTGTTTCAGTTTCTTACTCTGTATTTCTTGCTATGAGAGTTCTGCACTCTCATTTTGAGGAAGTTAGTTGTTTGAATTTATACAATGAAAAAAATCTTTTAATTTTACCAGGCTGAAGCAGTAGTCTTATTTGCTTTTGAAAAGACATTGTAATAATATATTGTTATGTCTACTAGATCGTGCAAGTTCTGTTATTTTTCCTTGAAAATTCGTGTTTGTTGAAGAAATAAAAGAAGATATAAAAATAGAGCAGAAATATATATTTGATTACATAGTCACTGCTTTAGCATGCCAGCTTATACAAGTGTTTTCATTTTATATATCAAAACTCTTAACTTGTTACTAAGTCTCTAGGGAGGCAGGACCTACAGCCTCAGAAGAAATGTGAAACTCTTCTACCCTTTTTAATTTTAAGTATATTAATCGAAAGCTTTGAAAGTGGACACTGAACGAGGCAACAGTACAGGGTAGGAAAGCAGACAAACAAGACACTTATGAATAGTCATAAAGCTATTAATTTTCATCTTTCTCTTCTGACAAAACTAAAGCTTATGATGGTGTTTGGCCGCTCAAATAGACCACTTCATAAATGTATCCCCTCCCCCCAGTATTTTAAAATATACTCTGCTTTAAGACAGATTCCCCAGCTCTTTTAAAGAAAGGTTAGTCCTATGTGTAGCTCAGCTTTTAACTCTGAAGACTTACACAAGTCTAAAGCAAGATTAAAATGCAGCTTATCTAAACAGTGGCAAAAAGCAATCCAGTCTGCATTTAATCTTATTATGTGGCTGATTGTTCCTATCGCATCTGACAATGTTAGACCCTGTGAGTTATTGTTTGAACAATTCATCCTTTCTGGTGAGAGCTGAATGGGACATTTTTTACAGTTGTGGTTACCCCATGACCTCATTTCCATGGCATGCACTGTGCTGGGGAGCTTCATCTTTCTCAGATAAATGCAAGTAGAACAGGGGGGAAAAAATGAGCAGGAAGAGGGAGAGACGTTCCCTTTTGCTGCAATCTAACGCTTATAGACATCGTCTCAGGTTCAGGCTGGATGCGAATGTGAGGTGTCCCTCCTTGTGTCCTCTCTGAGGTTATCTTGCACACTGAGACTTTCGCAGCCCTGTTCCGGTTTCGCTCCAAAGCTGTTGGCTCTGAGGTTTAGCTGTGCAGCCAGACGCAGCGCGGCTTGTTGCCTCTGCTGTCAACATCCTGCTTGTCAGCGAGTGCGGCTTATGCAGGGTTTCTGAGCGGCAGTGCTGTGATGTTATTGGCTGGGCTTGAAGGGGAAAGCTTGACTTCACTACGAAAGCTGAAATGTGGCCTTTAGAGGCTGCCTCTGCAATAGAAAATAAAAATGTTTCCTCAGGAGCTGGCTCAGAAGATCAAGGGATATCAGGAGCAAATTGCTTCTTTGAATTCGAAGTGCAAGATGCTGACAATGAAAGCAAAACATGCCACCATGCTGCTGACAGTCACAGAGGTGGAGGGGCTGTCTGAGGGAATGGAGGAGTTGGATTCAGACCTGCTCCCAGCTCACCCCACTCATCCCTCGGTGGTTATGGTAAGCAATGCATTGGTCTCTGTACTGCTTTCCTGACCTGCTTCCTTTTGCATCATTACATCACAATGTACACCATTACAGCACAACTATGTAGCAAATTGCTACAGCTCACATCTACTTTTTGCTTTTGAAATGCCTGAAGTGTGGCAAGCCAAACAAGTTGCAACTTCCCTTTACAGTATTTTGCTTTATATGTGTGTTCAAGACTTGCTGATAAAGGATGAAGTTGTTTAACAAATATATGAGAGTTGCCTGTAGTAATATACAAATATTGGACTTTTTGTAATTGTCAGCATGCAAGAATAAATGCTAAGAAATTAATAAGTTGCAGGAATAAGATAAAAACAGAATAAATATTATTTCATAAGATGTTGCAGTGTATAGGTTTTTCACACCATGTTCTTAAGGCTCTTCTATTAAAATGTTGATGAGTATGTTGGAACTCAGTTTAGTAAGTAATTCCATAGGTAGAGTTTGACTCAATTTGGGTTTTGTTTGTTTCTAACTGATTCTGATTACAAACATACTGCTGATGCTACTGGGATTTTTGCCTGAGTGAAAATAGAGTGTGGATTTCAAGATTTATCACTGTATAACAGAACTGGAGAAGGAAGATGATATTGCTACTGGATTGTGTGTGTGTTTTATATTTCAAGTCTGTCCCTTGTAGTTCTAACTGGACCTGGATGCTGAGGCAAATACTGCATTATTCTCTAGCTCTCCATAGTGCTTTTGTATGCAGCCATAGCTGTATTAGAAGACATCTAGGCAAACCCAAATTTGCTATAATTGAGTGGCTTGCTACTCAAGGTAGGGTTAGGGTGCAAGAGAGCGGGTTCATGTCAAAGTATGACAAGTAAATAAGACAGTTTATTCAACCAGATGTCTAAACTGATAAATGCAGGAGCATGAAGCATGACTATATAATGTCGTGGTAATTCTGGCCATGTGTTGTTTTGATCTCTGTCTAAGTGAAGCCTAAACTGAGATAACTGATTTTCTCTCTGTGCTCTGTCACTGCTTTTCCTGTGGCAGATGACTGCTGGTCGCTGTCACACACTGCTCTCCCCTGTCACTGAGGAGTCTGGGGAGGAGGGAACCAACAGTGAGATTTCTTCTCCACCTGCCTGTCGCTCTCCTTCACCTGTGGCTAATACAGATGCTTCTGTTAACCAGGTATCTCCCTCTTGGCATTCACTCAGCATTCATCTCAGGCATACATGGTTCCATTCTGCAAGTGATTTATTTAATCCTCTGTGATAATATTTAGATACAGCTCTCAGGAGCTGAGAGTTAACCTTAACTGAACCTGCAGGTTCTAGTTCAAAATGGATACAGATATTAACTTGAGTTTAAATTATATAATAATAATAATTGTATAATAATAATTGTGTTACAGCCATTCATTATTTTGAAAAATAAATTTCAAGTGACAATTGCAAAGCTCTTCCATTTCACTAGCTCTTTCTATTTATAACCTAAATTTTATTTTCTCAGTAGTACTCAATGGAATGTTGCATCCTGAGAAAAAATGCCTTTTTGTACTCCCCATAGTGAAACATTGCATAATATCCACATATAACTATCTTACTGTACCATTGTCTTTGTTGCATTGAAGTCACAGCCTGGTATGTTCCACTTAATACCATTTCAGTTATTAACTTTCACATGTTTTTTTTCATGTACTGTTCATTTCAACATTGTTCATTTCCATGACAGTCTATTTTAAGTGCTAATGAGGCAGATCAGTGAAGTAAGAGAGGTCAGTTGTACTTGTAATAAGAATAAGCAGACGTCAGCTTTGGTTAAAATGTAACCAGTGAGCCAGCACATTGAGCAGCATGCTCTGGATTCATCATGTTCTGGATTTTGTAGTTGATTAGTTGGTTTAGCATTTGTGACTGCTTCAAAATTGACCACTGAAGACTTGAAGAGTAGAATGTGTTGTGTTGCATTGCTGAGTAGAATTAGGTAAGTTTGAGCAAGACACCCATTGATTCCTTCCACTAATTTCAGAAATGCATATGGTGCTGTAGAAGTTGCTAAATATAAATGATAGGACACATGAAAAAGAATATTAAGGTACGGTAGTAAGAATGATGGCAAAAATCTTCAACAGCGTACTAAAAAAAGTCATGTAATGAATGAGAACAATTTTTATAGTGTTCTGTCATTTTAGATAATCAGAAATGTCTCTGCAAAGTTTACTTACAGAAGAAAGACAGTTATATATTTCAACACAGAACTCTTGTGACACCATTAATGAGTGAAGGAGTGAAAAGACCAAAAGCAGTTTTCTCACTAATAAATAAAGCTATTGTCAGTTCATTGCAAGTTTTAAAATCTGTGATGTACTAGGACACAATTGAACAAAAATATTATGTCTTTCATTTGGCAGATTTTTGAGAGAGATGAAATCAATGCTGTTATAATAATCTAAAAAACTTACAGCTGAAAATTTCTTCAGTGTGGTTAGTGTTGAAATGAACTGACTGTACTAGATAAGCAGAAGAACATTCCGAAATGTAGTGGTTCACTTACAACATGCTTAGATTCACACTCACATGAGAATAAAAGAACCTATGAAGGTGCCAGTGCTGATCATGATGAATGCCCAGGGAGACTTTAGGAAAGAAGATTGCTCAAAAAAGAAAAAAATTCTAGAGATCAGTGAACTAGGAGCTCAAATGTAAGTTATAAATATTTTGTATTCCTATGGCAAATCAGCAAAACTATACTGAAATAATTTAAAAAGTAGCCAGTAATAAGATAAATAATTTATTTTAAATAAATAATTTCTCAGAGGAAAATCACATGCAAATTACCCGAAAAGCATGTGAACAGGAACTCTAGAAAGTGAAGGATTCCATGAATTTAGTCTTTGGAAAAAAATGTAAAGCTCTTATGAAGTGGCGATTGAGGAGGGGAAGGTTGGGAGTTAAGACTTTTTTAGTTCATCCTGAATAATCTCTCTGCAGTCTTTCATCAGTTTCCTAGCATGTATTAATGGTGAAATATAGCTAGTCTAGATTCAGATATCTATGCACTGTGTTTATATTTCTAACAAGTAATGAAAGTATAAAATAAGTGGCAACTGCATATTAGTAAAATACAGTTCTTATATATTGAAACAGATTAAAACAAGACCATAAATACAATAAAGTAACAGATCTGGCACTATTATCAGCTAGCAATTGCCAAGGTTTGTTTTGTTCTTCAACTGTTCTAAAAACAATTGAACTATAGAGGTGTTAACATCAGAAAGACTGAGGAATTTCATAATATATAATATACAGCGAACCCCCAGAACTCGAGGAGGGATGGGTCCAGGCAGGCCATGTGAGTTATGAAATCCATTAAGATACCGAACCCAGGCATATTCAAATAGGCCCTGCCTGTAGCCACACCCCCTCAGCTAATGAGCTCTAGGGGGCGGTCCAGGGAGTGCTGCACACTCTGTTGAGCTTCAGGAAACTGATAGAAATGCCTTTTGCCCATTCCCAGCCGTGAAATCCTTCTTTTTGCCATGGTGCCCCTTTTCTGCGCTTTGAAACCTGGCGGGAGCCAAGATGCATTGGCTGAACCAAATACACTGGTCCCCGTGCGGTCAGGTCGGGCGCGGTGGCTGAGCCGCTGCGGAGCTGGGAGCCCCCCCCACAGCCCTAAGAGGGAATTCCTCCTTGTCTCTAAACCAGGGGTGCACCATGGGTCCCCTGGGGGGCGTAGCCAATGCTACCAGCATCCTGGCACATTGACCTCTAAATCAGGGCTGGCAACACTGGAATTTGAGAGCCGCTGCCCCACAGCCACCCCTGCTTTGGTGCAGTGCTCCAGTGTTCCTCCTCCTCTAGTGTGTTCCCACGCTGCACTCACCCACCAGTGTGTACCCCCCTCCACTGTACCCCCATCCCCTGGTGCATCCACATCAGCCAAACCCCTCATCAGGGCATGGGCTGGGGTCCAGGTGCCCCAGCAGAGGCTAGGGGGCGGTGGTGGTCCCCAGGGGGCCGGACCAGGGCTTTCCCTTTCTCCAGAGGACCAGGAATGAAGGGGCAGGCAGGGGGTCCAGGGGTATAATTTTTTTTGGTGGGAAATCAATGAGCTTCTCAGCACACAGTCACGCAGGCTGTGACATAAGCACACTGCGCCATGTCTGCTGCACCGCCGCCCAGTGTATCCACTGCTCAGACACTTCTAGACAGTTTGATAGGAGTGATCTGTGCACTTCTAGAGCTTTTTTGGTTTTGTTCATATATGGTATTAGACAACATATTGGCATTCTGTTCCAGATTAGGATCCTAATTATACTCTGAGCTCTGGTACCTCATAATTAGTCTTGTTTAGTACTTAACTTATACACAACTGTACAGAATCACAGAATGATTTAGGTTATAGGTACCTCCCAAGATCATTTGGTCCAACACACTTCCTTAAGTTAGGCCACATTCAGCATGTTGTCCAGGACTATGGGGAGATATATCACAGTACCACGGTATAGATAAGGCTGGAAAGGACCTTGAAGATCATCTAGTCCAACCTATAATCCAACTAACCTATCAGCTACATCTAGATCATATCACTCAGCACCTCATCCAGCCTACCCTTGATCACCTCCAGGGTTGGCAACTCAACTACCTCTGCGGGCAACCCATTCCACATCCGGATCACTCTTTCAGTAAAAAACCTTTTCCTAATATCAAGTCTAAACTTTCCCGATTGAAGCTTAAGACTATGACCTCTCGTCCTGTCCCCAGAGACCAAGGAGAAGAGACCAATCCCTGCCTGGCTACAACCTCCTTTTAGATAGTTATAGGCAGCAATAAGGTCACCCCTGAGCCTCCTGTTTTCTAGGCTATACAGACTCAGCTCCTTCAGCCTCTCCTCATAGGGCTTATCTTCCAGCCCCTTTACCATCCTACTTGCCCTTCTCTGAACTTGTTCCAGCACCTTGACATCTTTCTTGAACTGAGGGGACCAGAACTGAACACAATACTCGAGGTGTGGTCTAACCAGTGCCGAGTACAGTGGAAGGATAACCTCTCTTGACCTACTAACCACTCCATTCTTGATGCAGGCCAGGATG